>VRLP01002240.1:0-95534 GCA_009660295.1 Lophius piscatorius
TTTTTCACCAAAGGCCATGGTGACAATGAACTGGCGATCGTGTCCACTGTTTCAAAAATATTAGCTAACGTGAGCAGTGTTTCGTAAAGAATGTAAGATGTGGTTTTTAAGTATTAAATTACACCTGAAAAAAAGTATGAATGGAACTCGAATGACAGATTTTGAATTAATGTTACTGACAATCGGTGTTGCCATCACTTACGCTAATTATCATATTTGTGCGATAACTTCAGCCTCTGTACAATCAATAATGGCAAAAATCGCCAAATGTACGATAATTTGGCTATTAAGTAACTTTTACATTCATAGCTAAGTTTGATTAATTAATAATTAATTAATTAATTGAGCTAGCAGCTGTTTAGCAGTCGGCTCGGTCTTTCCAGCGGCTCAAAACGCTGTGATGACAAAGTGACGCGCAAAGTCGCGCGCAATGCATCGTTGTTTAACAAAGAGCGCTGAACGTGAGGATGAGGAGTCAGAATGCGGAGAGGCGAAGAGGAGGAAGACATTAGAGTCATGAGGTGAATGTCATCGTCCCCAATGCAGAAATTAAAAAAACTTGTAGAAAACATCTGAAGAGGACCAACTAGACGTAGATGTGAAACCAGCAGAAGTAAAGACAAATTTAAAGATTCAAAGCCTGCACAGAACGTCAGTCTCTCGATGTAACTGTGACGCGATGAAACGCGATGGATAGAAAGGAAAGATGTGGAGTTCGTTTGCAAGATTTTGATGAGTGGAAGGTGAGCAAATCTCATTATTATCTACTATGAAAAAGAGTAAAGAGCCTTTTGTTAGGTTTCAATCTTCAAAGCCCGCTCTGCTTCTGAGACGCGAAAACAAACGTGGTCACCGGAGCCCAACCGCGATACTCCCAGTGGAATTAAAGTGTAAGACATGCAGAATATAACAATAAAGGAATCAGTCTGACGCCTCAAAGATTGCGATGTCTGATTGACAGTTTTTCATTGGGGCGGAGCTCCGCCCACACTCCACTCAAAGAAATACACGCTTTAACCCGTCAGCGGCAATATTCTTCATCTATTATTATGAAGTAAATCGGTGATATACAGTGCAGTACTACAAGAATGCAACACTCACTCTGACATAAGTCATGCTGCACATTCAATAATTTCCCCCCTAAATCCGATATTTTGAGCCTCTTGTATGATATTACTTCAGCTCCCATCTTGCTACGCTGCCGGCAATTAAGTTGCAGAATGACAGTATGAAGTATGACACTGTCACCAAACTAAAATAAGCCTTTTTACTGAATCGGCAGCGCAGACGGCACCTGTAAGGAATGCGCCGCGTTGTAAAACGCCAGAAAATCCATAAGTCTTAAAGGCGTTCTCTAAGACCCCACATGCAAACCAAAGCACAAGCCTCACAGAGCCGCCGGCCCCGCAGCAGAATATTAGTCTTCCTTTTATTTCGAGAGCCAACAGATTCTTATCAACACCAGCGTTGGAGGAAGAGGTCATGTAACGAGGTGTGGAGGAGGTGAGAAAGATATTAGCAAAGGTTGCAGCTCATTTCCCGCAGATCAGCTGAAAACGTCCAACGACTGCGAGTGTAGAAACGTGATGAAAAAAAATAGATGTATTAGGGAATAAACGTTGTTGCACGTCTGTGTGAACATAGCATTATTAGAAAACTAACGGCAAGCGAACCCATGTCCACGGCGAGGCGTTGCTGTACGGCAGTGTGTCAGAACTGTGCAGAGCAGCAGCAGCCAAAAAAGTCCCACAGGCAATAAGATCTATATTTCAAGAGCGGCACAGATGCTGTAGACTTCTATATCTGCTACTTTGAAGACCAGCACTAGAGGGAACGGATGGAGGGTGAGGGGGAGGGAAGAAGAGGCCAAGGACTGGAGTGAGAAAGATGGTCTGTGGGGAATATGACACATTTAATGAATAGAGAAGGATGAGAAAGACGGCAGGGAAAAAGTGTGAACCTATAATCATGACATGAAGACAGCAGAAACAAATGTATGTGGAGAGAATGTGCCGGGTCCTCCTCTGGAAACCAATCTGCCGTCAGACCGAGCTGCTCGACAAATAAAGAAAAATAATAAATGGAACATTGAGCACTTGATAGGACCACAGATTAGAAACATGCTTTGAGAAAGATAACGTCCACATATATCACTGACTCTTTAACCATAGCATTGTTTATTATAGAATATTATGGGATCGTCATCGTCGCCGCCCAGCCGCACACTCTTCGTGTTAACGCGATAACTCAAGATCTGTTTCATGCATCATTTTCAAATTGTATACCCATATATACCTTAATGAGAGGAAGAACTGGATTGATTCTAGGAAAAGCCAATTTTATGTTTTCGTCACTAGGGGGAGCCTTAGCTCCAAAAGTTTTTGGGCCATAAATTCTCAACCATTTGGTTCAATTTAGTCGTACTTGTATTTTACTCTAATAGTTTGGATTTCCCTTTATAGCTTTATAGTTTTTAACGAAAACGCTTGTGTTTCGTACGTAACGTCCTAACCATTGGTTCGAGTTAGTCGAAATTTGGTGTATTGGAATCATCCAGAGGAGATCTAACTGGATGGAATTTATTTTACTCTGATAGTTCACATTTTTTGACATACGAAATGTTTATGAACATTATTGAAGCAATATAACAAAGTTTTAGTTTTCTCTTGAAATTCGGAGCCTGACGCTGATAACAAACGGATCTTCTACTCGTGGGTCTGATGCCCCCATGAGGCCATTCCCTAAGGGACTAGGCTACCTAGTGACCTACTATGTATGGTTTCTGGCATTCCCAAGAACTCAGTGGGACATAAGGGGAATATTTCCATTCCCATTCTCATTCCTATTCAATTTACAAATTTTATATAATTCTGATCAAACCAACAGAATACAAAATACTGAAATTACAGCTTCAATTCAAAATAGACCAGCATAACTAATTTTTATATCTCCCTCGCGATAAGCATAGTTTCAGTGAAAAACTTCCAATGAAAACTTTTTTCTTAAGCATCAACAACAGCCAGAAAACTTTACTGTCCAGGTGACAAATAACATCTAAAATCAGTCAGTTTTTAATGAACAATATCAAGAAAAAGGAGCTTAAAATGACCACTTGATAAATGGCTGGGCTGATTAAACCGTTTCTTTCTTTAGTCAAAATAAAAAAAGTAAGGTAGACCGTTGCTGCTCGTATCTGTTCCTGCAGTCAGGAGCAGCTCCTCCTCAGACAACAGTAAAGTGCATTATTAACCTTTTCTTGTTTTTAACGCAACAGAACTGACACATGTGGAACGGCTGGAGGCTGTGTTCTGGTAACACTCTACTTACACGGTTTTACACCAGGAATTTAAGTAGCTGTTTATCAAGTAGTATTTTAGAGCTGCGTTAATGAATATGTTAAATGCGGCGCTGTCACTATCATCATGATTTTTATTTTTTTTTTGTCCCACAGCGAGGAACCACAGTGTCTGTCACATTATGACACATCATGATCATAGCTGAACGCACGCACATCCAAGTTAAATCAGCTGCCAAGGAAACATTATGACCAGCCATGTGTGGGCCTCGGCACCTCGTCCGTATGGTCGTTCTCCATGACCTCCACGCTCAAAGGTCAAACGTGTAGAAGTATAGAGTAGTTTCACGTAGGCACGCAAGCTTCTTTTTTTTTTTAATCGCATACATAGATTATCATTATTTGTCATTCATTCAGTTACTCATAGGCATTGGTTTACACTACTTATTCATTTTACTAAACTATTTTCATTATCCTGTGCGATATTACCTTTTTTCCCACGAATTGGGAGATCCGGTTTAGAGGCCAGCCCCTTACTCTACATGCTGTGCATTTATCTCTATATGCTTTCATATATGTATTGCAGCACAGCTAGGATTCTTGATGCGTTTAAAGCAGAGAGATATTCTTTCGAACTAACGGCAACTTCTAAGGAAACTCAGAATTCTTGTAAAGTTGAAAGCAACCATAACTCGGGAGGGTAGCCACTCACATTGAGAGGAACTTAACTCACGGTGCAAACCATCTTGCCGTAAGGCATGCTGGGAAACTTCACAAACCTATTCTCTCAACACACTACAACATGTGAATCTTGACATGCACATAAAAGTATGAATAGTACTTCAGATAATTAATCTCAATGCTGTGTTTTTTGACACATCCTCTGGCAAAGTGCTCTGTCTTTCAACAAGACAGAGTAGGAAAACTCTTCAACCAAGAGAAAGTTATCTCTTGATGTTGTTAACCCCCTGTGTGACAAGTAAGCTTTGGTGGAAAGCCCCCGTACAGGAAGTGGGGCGACAGCTGAGGAACCAAACCCACTTCAATCTGCAGCTTCGACTTGTGAGATTTACATCTGTTCCAATCTGATGACTTTTTTGAGGCTTTTGGTGACCCTGTTCCACGTATATTTATCTCTGCTGGCTAAGCATCTAATAAAACTATGTGAATGACTGAGCACAAACCGGGGGGCAGCCGGCAGCAGTGACTTGAGTGGACGAGTGTGATTGCACGCACTGATCTGTGAGAGATTCTCAGACGAAGATGATGAGACTCTGAAACATGCAAATGCATGCAAAAGGTACTTGCTATGCTGGGGAGAAAATACCTTGGGATGTGGGGTTGCATTAGAAATGAATGATATGTGTAATTGTTGCATTTGTATGATTGACCCTTGCTCGGTCACGTGAGAACAGACGGACCAAAAGGAAAAGGATTCTGAAGACTTTGAGGGAGGACCCGATCTGTGATAACTAATCAGCATCAGCTCAAAAGGACACACACAAGGTTTAGAGAGTGGAAAGCAACAGATTCTTGCAAACCGGGAGCGTAGTGCACAAAAAATATTTAATGTGTCTGAGCACTTTGTGGGAATCAGCCGTGGGACTGTTTGTGTGTCTGTCTAGATTCCCACAGTTTCTGCATGTGCGTGGGTGCATGCATGCGTGTGTGTGTGTACGTGTGTGTGTGTGTGTGTGCAGGCATGCATTAACTCATTGCAGAGTGGATGGTTATGCTCAGCACTGTCTGGTTGCATAGCAACAAACTCACCCCAGTGCCCACCATACCCTCCTCCTCCTCTTCTATTTCTTCCTCTTCCTCTCTTCTGTGGGAGCATTTGAACTTACAGTGTAACCTGAAAACATTTTTTAACGCTGTCACACACTGAACTCAGAGTGCGGCGCCCTACTATGGTGTGTGTGTTTGTGTGCGGGTGCATGCGAGTGTTTGTTACGAATGACTGATATCTACGCATTCCACAGAACCGAGCACACGAAAGAGGAAGACAGAGGAAGAAGTCCACCTCCCAGCTCTGCAGTATCACTGGCTGAGAGAAGGAACTCGATCAATCCGGCTGTTTACATTAACTCTATTGATGAATATTTATGTCTTTGCTGTGAATATCAGCGAGCACCTTCAAGCTTTACACTGTAACTTACATTTGTCCTCTCTCACCCCTGTCATCCTCATCATCCTCTCTCCCTCACACAGTCTTGGCTTCCCCAACAAAATGGGAATTCTGTGTGTCTCAACAATTACGTTGCCCCACCCAAACTGCCCCTTCTCTCTACCCCATGGCCTAGATAGAGAAATATGCACACATTCTTCCTTTGCCCCCACAGCTGTAGTAGCACTCAGTTCTAACAGAAGCAGCTAAACTGATTTTGAGCATCTAAAGTGCTGCAACACCCTCCTAATGTTGCACTATTTCTGCTGTCAAAAGATAACATGTATTGATGCGATACATGTAACCCAGAGGCATCATCTCCATACTGCACAGTAATGGTGACACAGAGTATAATCATGCACGGCGTTCAAAAACGGCGAGCCCACACAGCCACAGCTCCAGATTAGTCTTATCTGTGGTGTAATGGAGTGTTTGCTGATTCTTCCCCGTGTGCATCTGCTCGCTGTGCCTCGGCGGTGCATGTGCCGTCTCATGCATCGGACTAAAGAAGATTGTGTTTTGGATAAACACGGTCATAATGTTGTATCTCATTGTGCAGCCAGCAGTGAGGCCGTTATGACCCAGTAATCCAAACAATAATACAAAGTTAAATCCTGCCAGAGGAGGCCAAGAAAAAGCAGCATTGTTGAAGCTCTAACAGTGTCTGTCAGTGACATTTTTTCGGAATAGAGGTAGGCACTCCAGCTAAAAGTCATCTCATGATATCCAAAAATTAGGCCTACGGTGTTGTTCGGGACAGCGATCCCTGGAAGAGCCCCAATCCCCTGCTTTGTACAAGCAATCCCAAATTAAATGTGACGTTAGGTTTTTTCATTCAAAAAAAAAAAAATCTCCCCCTAGTGAGTGAAACATGAATTATGTGAGTAAAATATGACATATTAAAGATAGATCTCCTTGAGTCGATTCATATGCTGTAAATTTGGGCTAAATAGGATCAACAGTTGAGAAATTATGGCCTGACAATTTTTAGAGATAAAAAAGGTAGTGTAACAAAAACAGCATTTTGAGGGTTGCAGAAAGATTTTTTTGTTTTGCATACCAAGGCTGGAAGATACGGCCTTAGAAGGTCAAGTCTTAGAAGCTTAGAATGATTGCTTTGCATGGAACTGTCAAATATATGTCATTACACGGATGAGATTTGAAATCTAAGAGTTTTGTTTGGGACGGGGAATGGAGAAAGAGAAGCAAGAGGAGAGGCTTGAAGAGGTTATAAAAAGGATTGTTACAGGAAGAAACGTCAGAAGGAGGACTTGTCAACATTTGTGTGACACTGAGTGGACATCTTTGTCCAGACAACTCCAGCTTTTCACATTCCCATAAAAGAGTATTCCTAGGAGATTCTAGGCGACTGTTTTCCGTCTCAGGCTGTGGATCACTATTGGCAACTGGAGAATTATTTTCTTTTCTCAATAACGATGGATGTTATGTCTGCAATTGGAGTGTTCCGTAACTCCATGAGGTAAACAACCCAGCCGCCAACAGCAGGATGTTTGGCCAGCATATCCTGTATTTTCTCCATAGTCTTATTATTTCGATTTTTCCCAAATAACTATGTTTCACTTCTAAGCGTTGTTTGATTTTAATATCTTTTTTTCCTCTTTGAATACGTTTAATCATTATTAATCAGGATTTACATTTTTTTTGATTGAATCTTGATGTTGAAATTTAAAGATGAAATTGCATTTTTTTTCCTCATATACACTCTAATGGTAGTAAAACAGGTTTATGTGTATATAACTCTTTTTGTATGATTCTTATTGGTTAGCCTAGTCAACTAAACAGATCCAGAAGAAGAGGAGGAGCTTATTGTTATTGAAATAAATAGAACATTGATGTCAAATCTGACAAGAGTATTAATAAATTTGACTATTCAGTTACCAAAACGTACCCTGCTCCTCGTGTAATTGGCGTGGAATGATGATGACTTGTGTCACGTAGCCCCTCGGTGCAAGAAATTTGACTGCATGTCAATGTCACGCCAATCAGAGACACAGAAGTCAATTTTATGCCGCCAGTTTGAAGTGAGCATCGAAATCTAATCAACCGGTCTCCTCCATGGTGCTCACAGAATTTCACTGAATATCCACCTGACAAACACGCCACCTTCAAGAACTTTTATCGGAGTGTCTTCTGAAAGAAGTGAAGGAATGTGACTTACCAAACTGTAGGAATTAAGGGAACTGGACAATTAAAGTTAAGGTTTAATGTTATTCATTCGTTATTCGTGAATGGCTTCCAAGAGAGTGAGGTTCATTATAGCTCGTAAAACGACCTTTAATAAGAACACACACGTGTGTGTTCCTCTTGTTCCTATAAGTGGTTTTAATCTGAAGGGAGCTTAGATTTTTGTAATGATGTACAATATCTGTGACCAGAGTTTGTCGCCTGGTGTGACTGTAAGACACACCTGAGATCCCTGCTTGGAAGCGAGTGAGAGTAGGTGAAGGAGGAAGAAAATGGGAAAGGGGAAAGTGTGAAAGGTGAAGGATGGGGCATCCAAACTGATCTTAAATGCTCTTGGTCTGTCCAGCTCTGACAGGATAGGTGACCTCTCTGTGTTCTTTTCTCTCTCTCCCTCTCGCTCTCTCTCTACCTCCCTCTCTCTGAAGCCACCCACTGCTGTCACCAGTGCCACTTTTCAGCAACCTGCACTAAAATTACAAGATAGTTTGGGCCTGGAGTGTTTTTGTGCTGCACTTTGCAGAGATCATTTGTCAAACACTGTCCGCCAGGGTGGCTTGAGTTTCTGAAGGAAGCTATTAACTCCTCATAAAGTCAACTGGAAATATGTCACTGTAATAAACAGTCAGATATTATAATTTTTCTAGCTAAGCGTGGAAAAGCTTGAGATGATTTATTTTTAGTTAAGATGTATTCAAGTACTATTTGGCATTGAGTTCCAAGGAGAATGTTTTAAAAGGATTTGACTGGTTAGACCACAAGGGGGCGTCTCTTTCTCTATCTTAGTTCCACTGAGAGAGTTGAAATCCTGAACATGTCTGAGGTCATCAAGAGGGACTTGAAAGTGCTGATACTCTTTTAGATATAGTGATCAAAGTACAACCACGCTTTCGTCCCCGACAGAAAGGCTGTATCCCCGAAAAGCCCCCCGTCCCTTGCGTTGCACAAGCAAACCACCCTGATTGAGTGTTTTTCCCAAATAATGATTAATAAATGAACTAGTAGAGGAAAATAGGATTTCTACAAGATAGATCTCCTGGAGTCATTTCATATTCACCAAATTTGGACCAAATCCAAACTCTAAAAACTGCACTTCATGAATCACGAATGCGTAAACGGCGATGACGATTTCCAAAATACACCCAACTTTTCAGGGATATAATTAGTACATTGTAAAAGGAAGTAGAGCCGAAGGATAGTTGATGGGTTGCCCGGGGCGCCACACAAGCTAAAACGGCCTCTAGCAGTTGTTGCCAACCAGAGCCCCGACCAAACCAGCTTGAAAATCAGTTTCGTGTTCTTCATATGGATTTGGCATAGGCTTTACGTCGGATCCCCTCCTGAAAGAGTTTATCCGGGCTTGGGACCAGCAGTAGAAGTACACTGGCTTGGAAAGAACTGCCTGTTAAAACTTGGAGAAGGACACTAAAGCATGACTCAACAAAATTAAAAAAACAAAACAAGAGGCAGGGATATGGTATATTAGGGGTGCATCACATAACCTTGGCCTCCACACAGCCAGAGTGTTTAGCCACTTCAGTCCAGTGGAAGTTCTACACTCCACTTTCTTTAGTGCTTTTTCTACTTGGTCTGCCAAGCCACTGGCCGGCTTCAGCTACATCTCAAGCTCATGCTCGACATCACACACCAGCTGCCCGCGTCTAGCACCAAACACCTACTTCAGTCAACACCAAACTTTCCACACCATCTTCGGAGTCAGTGTCCTGCTTTTGGGTCCAGAAACTGTAATCACAAATAGACCGGGGGGCTTTCACAAGAGACAGAAAAGTGCATCATTAAGGGGCACAGGAGGGCCACAGATTAAATACTGTTATAATATATATGAAGCAGAAATCACGGGACTCAGGTTATAACAATCGAGGCTGGAGGCAATCACAGAAGGAAGCTAATGACCATAAAAAACAGATTTATGAAAATGCAACAAAATAAAAACTGACGTTATGACCTAATGACCTTAAAGGTGCGTCTTTGGACAGGTTATTATTGCCAGAACTTTCTGATTTCCTCTGATGGCAGCTACCCATTTGAATGTCCACTTGACACCAGAAACCAAGTAGATCCAGAACTCCAGAACTCAGGTAAATGCTGTCTTGATACGTTTCTCAATGGGGCCGTCAGCATCGTTGAAGTTTTCACTGAGTTCCATCTTGGTTTCAGTTGTGTTTGCATTTATATAGAACCGCATCCATGTTCACGGCCAACACGGTGATCAACGTCAGTCCAAAGTGATCAAAATCCTTCAACCCTTACCTTCACGAGCCAAGGATGTGAACATATACTGTGTTTCTTTCAGAAATGCTCTCAAGAAGTACATGTTTCCCTTTTGTTAGAATGCAAATGGTGCAAAGATAAATAAAATACCGAGGGGATAAACAAGAACTAGAGTAGGAGGATGTAGAGTTAATGGGTGCACACATCTCTATGTAATATATGTTCTATACACAGTGGGAGGGATTTAAATTGACGAATGAATGAAAGTGACAGTGCATGATGATATGCACATACTAAAAAGGAACATTTAAACTGTAAAAATATAATATCTATCGGAGGTAAGTAGATGTTTCAGTGTGACAGGGTTATTGGCGCTCTACGACTGATCTAAGTGTCCTCAGATTCGTGACCTGTGGGAAGGATTGGCGAACAGTCCTCTGCATCGCCTGCCAGAGGAGAGAAGTTGGAACAGGTTGCGGCCAAGGTTGTGATGGGTCTGCAGCGATGTTTCCTGCACCGCTCCTGACCCTGGACTTGTATAATTCCTTAATGGAAGCCAGGTTGACACGATGATATACTCCACAGTCCTGACCGGGAGTTGTTCCTGTCCTGTTCGATGGCGGATCTAAAAGAACAGACTAATGGATGAGCAGAGAACTGGACTACTACAGTGTAGTGGCACGTACTTCACTCTTGTTGTCGCTCATGAAACCAGATCAGAGACAACTAGTCCTGAGCTGTCGCCCCCAAAAAAGCAATGATATATCTCCGAAGAGCCCCCAATCTCCTTCTTCCTGATATATGGAATTAAAATCTCCTCAGGTTGATTCAAATTCACCAAATTTGGTTTAATTCGGACCAACAGTTTATGAATTATGGCCAGAAAACTTTTGGAGATAAACCTCCCCCTATAGTTTCAGAAATACGTAACTGATCTTTGACAAAAATCAATCCAGTTCTTCCACGCACTAAAGTGTATCAGAGTATAAAATTTAAAAATAATCCTTAATAATAATCTTGAACACATATATCTGCGGCGGCGATGACGATTCCTAACTTTTCGGGGATTTAAGGCCTTCATCCATCTTATTTCCACAGGTCATCGGAACCGGCCACGCATAAAGCGAGAAGATTGGGAACAATCTTCAGGGAACTCCACCGGTGGGGCATGATGGCGCCCGCGATCATGTTAGAGGCGGAGCGGTCAACTCTGCCAGTCGCCAGAGCGGATAATTCTGAACACTCCAAAATATGACATCAACCCCAGCTGAGACAGACAATCTATATCCTTCTGGACCATGAGTCATCACGCGGTTCCGACCGCTACAGCAACTGAGACAACCGGCACCCATTAAAGGCCCGTGCATACCACAAAAACAATAACAAATGATACAGAGAGTGTAATCTGACACTCCCGTGTAATGGGATTACTTGCCCTGCCTGTTGTTTGGACCGTCACCGTCCAGCTACGTGTTGAAATGAACACCTGAAATCCTTCAGTCCTGCTCCAAAATGCGACTGCGATTACAATTTCTTTTCGTTCCAAATTTAAGGGACGCCATGTTTCCTTTTTATGGATTAAGGCGTCGTTGTAACAGCTTCCATATTTCGGATCCCTCTCTTTGTGAGATGTGTTGGTAGAAAATCTCAAATCTTGTGTGAGTATAATGTGAAGGCATGTGTAAGAGTCTGTCAGGCAGCCATTGCGTTATGTGCAACAGTCTGCCTGTTTATGAGTGTGTGTGTGTGTGTGTGTGTGTGTGTGTGCCGGGTAAGGGATCATAGCATTTGCAGCTGTCAGACAGAATAATTCAGGACCGGTTTGAGGACACAGGGATTCTTGTGGGTGTGGATTAGTCTCTGTTACATCAACACAAGTGTGCGTGTACATATTTAGAGTTTAAGGTTGTGTTACGCGCGTCTTATGCGCGGAGACTTTGGCGCAGACTTCTCGTCTGCTTTAAATCTGCGTTATGTGTCCGCTCTGTTCAACGGAGCTGCGGGAACAATGAGACCAAAGTAAAGAGTAAGACAGACACGGGGTTTATATTCACCACAGCACACCCACAACATGGCTCCTTATTTTTCATTGGCATTCCCGCTCTCCCTCTGCATTTCCATGACACACACACTCCTTCAACCGCAAAATGATGATTGCATAGAATTTCGCTTTCATGCAGCAGCCGGCTATTTGCCTGTGAAAATCAATCACTGTGTCCCGTCAAACATGTGTCCGTGTTCATGTTTGATTTTTCATTTTTGAAGAGTAGGGGCCTCCGTCACACACGGACAATTGCAGAAGTTATTGGTTTGATTGCAACAATTGTGGCTATTCCTCTCCAGTGTAGTTCCGCGCCTTCAGTGCTGTCGTTTATATAAAAATGCAGCGCTGGCCGTCTGCGTCAAGTTGTTTAGTCTCAGTTGTTACGGTATTCTCAGGTCAAACACAAAACCAGGAAATTCCCTACACGGCCACACGCTGATGGGTTTATATGCTGCTGGGATAAGCTGACCCATATTGCAAAGGATTGTTGCTTGATGGCAGAAGTGAAGTGAGCAGGCTCTCTCTCTCTCTCTCTCTCTCTCTCTCTCTCTCTCTCTCTCTCTCTCTCTCTCTCACACATTTCTGTTCCTGCTTGACTAAACGTGCCATCCCCTCCGTTCAGACCAACGAGAATGTTCTGTTCCGTACTACGACGCCGACACGTTTTATTCTCCTCCCTTCCCAAATATTCCCAACTCCATGTTTTCCCTCACACATTCACCATCAGCCTTCGTCCCTCCTCCTCCAGCTATGTCCCTCGTTACCCTCCTCCAGGAGAAGACGCTCTGTCCTTTCCTCATTTACGCCGTCTCTCTCCAATCAGGTACAAATCAACAAGGTTCTGTGCTCGACCCTGTTCACGCGTAGGTACATTATTTACACAAAATACCTCACTGTGATATAATAGTGCGTCCCGTCTTTGCTCACTGGGTCACGTCCCATTCCTTCTTCGGTTGTGTGAGTGAGTCATTTCCCCGAGTGTCTCCTCTCCATCCAAGTGTTTTTTTTTAATCGCCTGTCTGTCCTCTGTCTCCAACTCTAGAACATTTATATTAGAGGCGTGACATGAAACAGTTTCCACAACACTGAGTTAAATCAGGGAAGTTATTATTTGTCATTTTTGTTTAACGTTTGGACATTGAGAGGGTTGGGAAGGAAACGACTACACCCAAGAACTACACCCATTTCTCCACCATACTATCCCCAATCCTTCTTGTTAAGAGTTTAGTGCGAGGAACAGTTGGATTGATTTTGGAATGGTGGGTTCTATATGTCTCCTACTAGGGGGAGCTTTACCCCAAAAAGGTTTCAGGACATCATTTCTCAACTGTTGGTCTGATATAGTCTAAATTTGGTGCATGTGAATCGACTCATGGAGATTTATTTTGCATTAATCTTATTTTACTCTAATAGTTCATGTCTTACTCACTAGGGGGGGCTGTTTTCCAAAACAAGATACCGCTTCCCATATAACTTCCCAATGTAGGATAAATTGGGCTCCTTAAATTATACGTGAATCCAATGTAAGGATATATGGGATAGGCTCCGCCCCCTGCGACCCTAAACGTGATGAGCAGTGACAGATAATGAATGAATGAACGAGTTCAACCAGGGGAATTGCCTGTACCCAACAGGGATTTCGGGGGTATCTCGACTTTATACCCTTGTCGTTGACATTGAATTTTGGAGTTGATCTGGATTCAAGTCCAGATCCAGGATTCGTTTCACTTTCTCTAACATCGCGGGGAGCAAAGACACCAATTAAGATGGCGTGGATCCATCAAACGGTACAAATTCAGGCTTTGAGTTTCAGCAACTCCCTCCATTACGCTTGAATTATTGACTGGACTTTCGGGACATTTGGTGGAAACTGAAGTAAATGTCCTGAAAATTTCAGCTTTATTGATTTTCTTTAAACCTGATAGAAGAGTAGGCAGAACAGGACTGGTGGACTATCGCTAAAGGCAGGAAGGTTCTGGTACTCCTGTTTCCCACCACGGTCAAGACACATGCACTATGGGTGAATTCGTGACCCCTATTATTATTATTATTATTATTATTATTATTATAAAAATTATTATTATAAAAATGATGTACTTCAGTTGCAATTATTAAAGTTATGTTTTCTATAATAATTAATTCATGTTTAATATAAAGCATTTATGTTTTTTCAACAAACCGGACTTTTATATGTTCATTGAAGGCATTTATTTTTATGTTCACTATGTTCAACTACACAATGGTGAATCTCTACGACTTTTAATTCTAATTTTAACCTATTTGTGGTCATTAAATTGAAATGTTATCTGTTAAAACAACATCCTTTTTTCTTTATATACAAAACCTCACTTAAGGACGTCTAACGTTCTAAAGCTTTTTCATGCTTTCTGTATCAATTCTACATTGTAGAGTTCTACTTAGTAAGGGGGGGGGGCACATGCTCAGCACTAACTCTCACCCCAACCCAAAGGAAAAAAGAAAAATGACATTAAGTCAACCCAGGAGTGAAGAAACTGAAACATTTTATTTTTTAGGCATTTCCACCCAATCCTTTACCAGAGATCCTGTCAAATTCTGGTAAAGGATAAAGAAAAGGGAGACAAAATCTTAAGCCACTGATTCGTCTCTGCTTGTTTGCTCGCAGACACGCTGTGAGCCCCCCGTGTCTATCGTTTCCCTCTGAATCTCTTAGACTCGTAAGATATTAACAATGAGGGGGCCGCATCCAGGATATTCGGCCCCACAGCCGAAGGTCCATCCTGTTAGACGAGGTCTTCATGTTCCAGAGAATAAGCATTATGGATGTTAAAAAACAAACGTTTTCTCTAGTGAAAGACGGTTCATCATCTCGGATGACTGAATGGCCTGATGAGACCGATGTAAGAGGGGAGTGCTGCAAAAAGGAAGGAGGAAAAAAAAAGGAGGGGATAAGAGTATTTTAAAAAACAGAGATGAACATCGTGAGAAAGTCACAAATTCACTAATCCCCACTGCAGCAGCCCATCAGAAGGGATTTCCGAGAAAGAATTGCGGCTAAGAACTCCCAAACGTGACACAAATGAGAAGACGTAGTGACAGATGCTTTTTCCCGGGTTCCCTCCTGAGATCTGGATTCATCGTAAAACAAAGAAACCGAATATGACTGAGAATACATAAAATACGTGTGTGGTTTTAATCTACTGCTCAGGTTTAGGATGAAAGCTTTTCATCCTTTTGATTGTGTGTTCGTCTATTTATGTCGACATATACAAGTCCATTTCTATTCTTAGATAAGGCACAATGTTAAATCAGCCATCAGAGTTTTGAAATAGTTGCACGGATGACGGTTTTCCCTCAAATGACTTTACATTCCATCTGTATTAGATATTAGATCCTCTTGTGTTCCAATCTTACCAGGATGACTTGGTTTGAGCTCCTGCTCAGCTGAGCACATTTTAATTCTTTATTTCTTATTTTAAAATGTGTGCCAATTGGCCGAAGCTGTTCATGAAATGAGCGAGTGGCAGCATGCATATGCTAAAGAGTAAGGGGCCAAGGATGGAGCCCTGGGGGACACCACAAGTCAAAAGGGGCCACACATGGCTATAGATAAAAAGTCTTTTGGGGGCTTATTACAGCATGTGAGGACTAACTAAACAGAATTAGGTGTTACAAACTTTCTTGGGTCAAGCTTGGACCCAGGTGCAGACCCGAGACAGAGCAGGTGCAATTAAAATATTTAATATCGACCAAAAACTAAGGCAGGAGGAAAAAGGAGGAGGGTGAGGATAGTGAGGACAGACTATATACACTGATTTAACGAGACAATGAGACACAGCTGGAGGAGAAACACAGGTGAACAGAATGAACAATCACAGAAGAGGAAAACAGAATCACAGGACAGACACAGGGAAGGAAAAGGAACATGGACCGAAAGGATGGAACTTATAATAATAATAATATACGACATAAACACAAAGTCATGACATTATGTAAATTGATACATACATAAAAAAATCCAATAAGACTCAAATAGTTTCTAAAAATTATGGTTTAAGTTTATAAGGAAGATAGTAATGGTTGGTCTAATTTAAATGGTCTATTTTCCATGAAATAGAAGAATTCCTCATGAAATAATTTAAATTCCAATTCTTTCTACTGTTAAAAAACATAATTGACCAAACAATTTGTTAACTTATGGTAAAATTAAGAGTGTCTTAATAAAAATCAAATAAAATATGCAAATAAATATTTAGTAGTTATAATAATAATAATAATTATAATAAAAATAATGATAATAAAGGGTTTAACATAAAAAAAAAAACGACGTTATTGAGCTTTGGGGAGCAGAAATTAATAATCATCTGACATGCTAATGGAATAGAAATTGGTTTTCCCTCACAGTGTTTTAATGTTCTCTACACCAGCAGGCCATTTGTAAGCCTTGGCGAGGTTCCTCAGAGAGCGGCTAATGACATGTGGTGTGATGTGAACAATCCGATTCCTTCAGTCAGAGATCTGCATCGCTAATCGACAGACGAACGAATCACATCCAATCACATTTCAAGCGACGAAGAACAGAAATACAACAACTTTCACTTGAGGAGCCAAATGCTGTTTACTGCCCCTCAAATATATAATTATCGTTCTATAAATGTTTGATCACTAAATTGTAAGTTTAGTCCTCAGTAGTGAGAATTCTTATAATTATATGCACAAAAAGACGCGTATGCAAATCAATATGAATATATATATGAATATATATGTTTATAATATGACCCAGTGGCAGCATGTATGTGCTAGAGAGTAAGGGGCCAAGGATGGAGCCCTGAGGGACACCATAGTTCAAAGGGGCCACCGAGGAGGAAGCATTAACTAATTGAGAAAGTCCTATTTTGGGCATCTTCTTGCATGTGAGGACTGACTAAACAGAATTATGTAACTTGATACAACAACAAAAAGTTTCTGAAAACATTCTTTACAAAAATAGTTGAACTACTCTAATTACAATTCACCGTTTTCCATGAAATACAAAAATTCATCATGAGGTGATTTTATAAGTCAAATTTTTTTCTAGCTCTACCAAATTATTTGTCATTTTATGGAAAGTTGATGGTGTTTGAAATGTTGAATGAATAAAAGCCAGACAGAAATAAAATATACAAAGAAATGGTTTTTCCACATTTTTTTTTTCTTTCATGTTTCGGACAAACGAGAGGTTGATCGAAAAATGTAAATAAATGAAGCTATAATCTATTTGAAAGTCGCCCGCAGGAATGCAGACCAGATGTTTTTCTAATGCATTATAGCAGTTTGAAATTTCCCTGCTGACTGATGACACTTATGTAAGGGAGAGCAGGGTTACGTAATCGCTGTCACAGACAGCAGGAAGAACAAAGAACAGATTTCCTGGTCTCCTGTGTTTGGTCCTGATCTGGCCCCTGACAGTTAAATGGGTTAGAGTATTGTCCTTAAGCTGCTATGTATAACACTAACGACTGATCCACCGCTGGCATGTGCAACCTTTGATCTTCAAAAGAAGAATTATGAGGAATGAATATAGATTTTCAATAATGAGATCTATAATAAGGTCGCCGGTTGGATCCACACCGTCGTCCGGATGAATCTGGATGATTCTACTTGGCAGTCGGTGCTACATTAATTCCCAGACAAATGATGAAGCACAGCAATGGCCCCATCAAATATTTACAAGATGATTTTAATTTAGAAGCTTCATTCATCTTCACGCGTCGAGGTCTGATGATGTAAAGCAGCCCATCCTCCAACCGGGAGACTGTTCACTTCATCAATAATCCACACCCACATCTGACCTCTCCTCATGACCCCCGGCATCTGCATGTTCAGTTCACAACAGGAAACACACACTGGGTATCCTGTGTGTATGTGCGTGTGTGTGTGTGTGTGTGAGTGTGTGTGCGCAACAGTTTGGGAAGTATTTGCTTTATTGTTGAGTGTTGAGAAATGAGAAGATTAATTTATAAATAAGTGCATATCGGACGTTATTTTTGGTGATTTAAGTCAAAAGCTCCGTTTTCCCCGCCGTTGAATTGCCAACATAAATATGCCGAGGTGCTGCTCTTAAACTTTTTAGTTTAGGGATGCAATAAAGAATATGTTTATTGTTAATTACACCGTTACAGAAAATAGATAAAAGATTTCACAGATGTTTTGAGTTATTTTTTATTGTATCACAAACTCTACATAATAACTAATCACTAAATTGTTATTCATTTTTTCTTTTCTTTTTATGTATAATTTGTATTATAAGATTTCAGCCTTTACAGATCCAATTTCTTTCACTTCCTTTTTCTTTTCCTTTGTTTACAATATTTCCAAACCAAAAAAAAATCACCACTTTTTCTACTTTCCAAAATAACATAATAAATGTAAGTAAAATAACATGTAGTTTGACATGTTGCTTGTGTTATTAGCGTTCATATCCGTCCTACATTTTGTACATTTGTCATTTGAATGTAAATGAAATTCAAATAAGTCAATCAAACTTTATTTATGTAGCACAATTCATACATTCTTACATCATTTTATTCATCCTCATCCACACATCAGGCAAAAAGAGGTGAGTAAAGGGACTATAAAAACAGGAACTGTAAAAACAGGAACTGTAAAAACAGGAAGTTAATATTAACTGAGTACGTTTCCAAAATGCACTGAGAAAACAATAAGTAAAAACAAAAAAACTATACTAACTATAAAACATGAAATGATAAAAACAGACCAAAAAAAACATAGAATAATAATCGTAAAAACTGACTAAAATGCAGACTTATCTTATGATCTACAGATTAAGTAAAAAGCCTGACTATAAAAGATAAGTTTTGAGTTTGCTTTTGAAAACATCAACCCTCTCCGCCGCCTCAGGTCTTCAGGAAAGGCTGTTCCACAGATGTGGAGCACAGCAGGAAAAAGATGCTTAAGTTTTTGATCTAACTTTGGGAAAAATTTTCATTTTATATTCAAACTTTATGATTTAAAATGGTCTTTTCCCCCCATTAGATATGCATAATGCCTCATCTTTGTTCTTTTCCAGTCGCAGCTCTTCAGCCAGATGTATTTAAATGCGGCGGACGACTTGGAGAAAAAAGGTTTAAGAGTTGCAGAACGTATCCCAGCATGCAAACAGGAAACGGTTGCAGAATAACAAACATGAGGTATAAAATCATAATAATACCAAAAAAACCCACAAAACTTAAAATCTTAGTTTTTCTCGGTCTCTTTAAGTAAATGTTAGTAGGTTTATTGTTTTTTTCCCTTAATTTGAATTATGTTACTTCCCCGTAATTTCGAGGCATCCTCTGCTTCCAGTCATTTCCCACTGTTTTTAGTTCTTGTGCTAAGCTAAGCTAACTGGCTGATAGCTCTAGCTCTATATTTACCCTACAGACAACATCAATAAGACAACAAATGAGCATCCAAAAGATATAGAATAAAACTGATCAAGCTCCCCCTAGTGTCAGAAATATACAAGTGAACTTTCCCAAAATCATCCCAGTTCTTCCTCATACTAAGCTCTATTGGGCTATAAAATTTGAAAATGATCCATGAAATCATTTTCACGTTGACGATAAAGAGTTGAGTAATGTTAATGAAATGTATTGGCACCCTTTTGAATCATTTCTATTAACATTATCAATAATATTTACTACATTTATGACCAAATCTAGGATCAAAGATACTCTTATGCCAGCTATTTTCTTTATCAAACTAAATATTCCCCACCCCCCTGTAATCAAACGGAGACTCTGATACTGAGGAATGACCCCGCTGACCTTTCAGATACATTCAGTCAATATTTCTCATGCTATCTGACAGTCAAAGATTTATTTACTGCCTCTTCACACAAAAAGGCATGCAGGCATCCATTTAAGTGATTTAAGTGCCCCGGGCAGTGATGTGTTGAGGTCAGGTGAACGTTTTGTGAGATTTTACTGTCCCTCTGTGCCAAGATCTGTTTTGACGCCCACCCACACAAACACACACACACCCCCACACACACACACACACGCACACACATTTAACCTCTCGCTTTAATTAGACCAGGCATTTAACAGTCCCTCTCTCAAACACAGTTGCAGGCCCTGACAATCACTCAAACCACTCACACAAAGTGTATTCCCCTTCCTTTTGCGCACTTAACTGTATATAACCTGTTTACACACCAGTACACACATTTAGTTACACATCATTTATTATTGACAGCCGAGTGACCACATCTTTCCAGCTCTACTGTAACCAAAGGCCCCGAGGGTCCAGTACCATGTCGCTTAGAAACCCTGATGACATCACCCACCTCTGATTCCTTGGCAGTGTACAGTAGACATGTATTTAAGTCTGTGTGTGTGTGTGTGTGTGTGTGTGTGTGTGTGAGAGGGAGAGAGGAGGAAGAACGAGGAGTGAGTAAGTGAGCGACTGATTTTATTTGACGTATAAGAGACATAAATGGAAAAAGACCGCAGGCAGGGAGAACTTTCTTTATGAGCAGGAATGTTCTGTCAGAACTGTCATGACTTCATTGTCACTTAATAATTCCTCAAGTTCTGACCCATAATCTGTTCTCTTCAGGGGTCACCACAGCGGATCATCATCTATGATTGGCATATTGATTTGGGATGGGTTTTTACGTTGGATGCCCGCCCTCACACAACCGTCCGCTTTTATCCAGCCTTGGGACCGGCTCTGGAAGATACACTCTGGATCGGATCCCTTTGTGACTTGGAACAGCTTTTAAAGGGCAAGGGCATTTGTACCATTAGCCAGAACCTGTTTACAATACGACCCAGTGGCAGCATGTTTATTTTAAAGATTAAGGGGCCAGGGATGGAGCCCTGGGGGACACCACAGGTCAAAGGGGTCATTAATCATGGCTTCTCAGAAAGTCCTGTTTGATACTTATATTCTTTTTTTTGGCATATTAAAGCATGTGAGGACTTACTACACATAATTATGTAACTTGATAAAACCAAAAAAGTCTAATAAGGGTAAAATTGTATTCTAAAAAAAACAGTTGAATGTTTGATTTCTTGGTGAGGACATTGAAGGGCTTGTTAGTCTGACGTGCCTAAAGACTCTGGCGTGATCTTGTGATATCATAGACCCTACAGTTTAGCCTTTAGATGATAAAATGTATGTTACTACCGAGTTTCAGTTTGTTGTTGTTTACTCATATGATGTCCAAAGGTAGATGGTGCCTGGGCTCAGCTGCTCCTACCGGATCTGCAGCCCCTAGATTTCATAATCGCTGTGCACTTTGAGCCCAGCTTGACTCAAAGACTGTTCTAATTAGTATAGCATAAATTAAAAACTAGACTGTTTGTCTTTTGCAGACCCTTCAGGTGACTGAAGGGTACTTACCCCGATCAGCATCAACCGTGGCGTCCAGACGCTGGTGGAGGCCGATGGCTCCGATGAGGCTCATGAAAAGTTATTGAATCAGCAGTGACTGTGTGGCGATGGAGAGGTGACGAGTGGAACATTACAGCAGGATGAATTAATGAGCGGTGACAGGGAGTTATATTTAAAGAAAAAAGACGGAACTAACACGGGTTATATAAGTTAAAATAATGGTTTGACCATGAAGGAGTGTTGCTGTATTCTTAAATGGAAGTGAGTGAGTCTCAAATTTTAGTTCTCGGTATTAATTCCGCATAAATAATAAGTGTGAATCCCTGATGGTATGTTGATCAAAATCAAGTTCTGCATCACAATGGGTGTAAAAATCAGTGAAGTATTGTAATTCATTAATGCCCAGGCAGCATTTTTAATTTCATAGTTGAGCAGGTTTTAACTGCTTTAGTGCTTTATGTAATATTCAGAATAAACTTGAGCATTTATAAACTGAAAAATCCTAAATTTCTTTCTTATGCGTAGAGGATTTAGTTATTACTAACTAGAAAAGCAAAGCATCTGTCAGTCCGTACCTGAATGTCCTCCAGATATACACCGTCCTTATTTATACACCATGAATAAGCAAGTGAGCAGTTCTCTGCAGAACCACAGGGCGAGACTTCGGGCCTCGGCTCAACTCAGTGAGGGAGAAACTCGCTCTCTCGGAGCGGAGAGGCAGAGAGGGTTAAGGCAGTTACTGAATTTGGGAAAAAAAAGTCTCACAAAGCTTGTAGGTGCTGCTTATAATTAACATCATCGTTATATCCCTGAAAAGTATGGGACGTTATGGAAT
The DNA here is from genome assembly GCA_009660295.1 of Lophius piscatorius. Classification (NCBI taxonomy): domain Eukaryota; kingdom Metazoa; phylum Chordata; class Actinopteri; order Lophiiformes; family Lophiidae; genus Lophius; species Lophius piscatorius. Next base: position 22,136 of record VRLP01002240.1, read on the forward strand.
CGTCCTTGTCGCAGATCCAGGGTGTTACATCATAACTCAAAAATCATTACACGGATCATTTTTAGATTTTATACACAGACCTTATAGTGAGGAAGAACTGGATTCATTTTGGGAAAGGTCGATTATATATTTCTGACACTCGGAGGGCTCTATCACCGAACCTTTTCTGGACTTAATTTCTTAACCGTTGGCCTGATTTAGTCCAAATTTGGTGAATATGGATCGGCTCACGGTGATTTATCTTCTCTCTATCATATTTTAACCCAGTACATCAGACTTTACTCACTAGGGGGAGCTCTTTTAAAAAAAAGACAAACACTGTTTTATGGAAAACACAGTTTTTCATGCATAACTTCTACATAACTACATGTGAAAATGAAGAACTTAGGCTAGTCCACATAAATAAACTGTTGTATCAGTTGTGTGAATGATACATCTCTGAAGTCTCTGCGATATTATTCATAACATCATTTGAGGGGGGCTCAGGGGGCTCGGGGTATTGAGCCCCGGTACCCCCACACCCTGCCATTGGGGTTTGTCTGTGTGCCCTTGGTGCCGGTCCCAAGCTTGGACAAAGGGGATGTGTTCCAAAATGACAGGCAAACCCGTTCAAAATCTGTGCTAAGTCAACAATTCGGATGAGCCCGAGCCTTCGGATGTCGCAACCACTAATCAGGAGCTTCCAAAAGTAGGGGAAGTCATTAGATTTATTGACTAATCTCAGCGACATTGAAAATATCCACCACTAAAAATGTCTTAAAAGCTCATATGAAATGAGTCAAACTCATAATCCTCTGTCCGCAAGTCTCGGTCCAAATGGCGGGACATATTTAATGGTAGGCTTAAAAGTTTCCCTTTTGAGAAATCTCCCACTCAGCTCATTCTCTGGTCATGCTGCTAGGCTTAGACTGGCAGATGATTTCTGTCCACACCCTGTCCTCCTGTAAACATTTATGTTCTAGTAATGCATGATAGCTTTCATAGGCTATTGTTATTTCCATTATTGTCTAGCTGCTGTGTTTATTACTATTATTAGTAAGCTTTCTCTCTCTCTCTCTCTCTCTCGCTCTTTCTCTCTCTCTCTCACATCACAGCGCCGCAGGACTTAAGCATTTGACTGGCAGAGTTTTGTCTCCCACTCTGACCCTTTGCAGTGGCATCTTGCCTACAATCTGTCTTCTCCATCGTGACAGGATGGGCCTCAACACAGTAAATATATCAGGAATTTTAAATAATACATATAAACGCCAAAAAGGGAGTTTACCTGAGAGTGATTGTGTATAAAATGTGTGTCTCTGGATGCATTTCTGACTCAAGTAGCATCGTTTGTGTTTATTCCAGCCTGAGAAACATAATCTGTATTGATACTGAACATAAACGCTGTCACTCCTTGTGAGCCTGACCCATTTCCTCACCAAGAATTATTGAGCTTTTTAGACGTCCCCCTGTAATATCAGATGTTATTTTACTTTGTCGCCATGCTCTATTTAGTGTCACGGAAAGATTGAGTTCAATATAAGTCGATAAGGGACTGTGAAGTACAGCAGACGGCAAGATTTATCTCGCAGCAGAGGAGACTTGAGCCCAGGAAGTGGGTTCTACTGAACTCAGCTGGCAGGGTACATGAGATGGTTTTCAGGAAGGCATGGGATAATTTCTCCGTCGCTGCTTCAATGATTTCTGCTGGTTCCCTCAGAATGTGTGTCCAGCGGTGGAGTATAGAGGGATAGAGGTCCTGAGGGAACACTTCAGTGTCATGTCCTGTCGAACGTCCTTGATCTTGCAAGAAAACAATGTAATTGAGATATTGTCCCTCACTGTGACTATTTCTAATAATAAAATTGGCCGCATACCAGAATTTCCCACGGGGCTGTGGAAGATGCTCCGCAAACCATAGTATGCTACAGGATGTTTTGATATTTTGGGCAATAAATTTATCATATCTACCAGCAAGACTTCAGTGTGAGGAAGAACTGTATGTATTTTTGGAAAGGTTGGTTGTATAGTTCTGACATTAGGGGGCGCTTTATCTCCATAATAAGACAAGATGGGCCATAATATCACAACTCTGGGTCCAATTTAGTACAAATTTGGTTCATATGAATCACCTCTTGGAGATGTATGTTGTATACATTGTGTTTCACTCTGATAGTTCAGGTTTTGCTCACAGGGGGCAGCTTTTTACGAAAAACAGTTTTTAGGACATTCCGACTTCCGAACCAATGGTCCAATTTGGTCCAACTTTGTTGATTTTGACTCGACTCGCAGAGATCTATCTTGTTTATATCAGTTTTTCATTAATAGATGCTAGCTTATTCACTAGGATGAGCTTCACATTTAATTGGAGGAGTTTAGGGGGGATTGATTGTCCAACACAGGGAATGACATAACAGGCTTAGTTCCCTTTTATTTCCCCGATCAGTTAACTTTGTTTAGCACAATGCTGGCTTGTCTATGTACAATGCAGTGCTGTCCTGACACCAACTATCTGACTAATAAACCAAGTTTGGCATCACAATAAACAATACCGAAATGAAACTAGAAAATAAAATGAAGATGATTTGATTTGTGATATCAAATGGATTGCCTTCCTCCCATTGTCAATCCTGGCGCCATCTCTTCCCTAGCAGCACACACTTACCCAGCCATCTATACCATATGAAAGGAATTGTGACCAATCAGATTAGGACACCCTCTTTATTGCCCTAAGAATAATTTCTGATGCTGATTGTGGCCACGTTCTGCAGTGTACAAGGGTCAATATGACCGGTCTGCAGTTATGCTGCCCCTACACAGCTAGCTGTGATGCACTGTATATTCTGACAACTCTCTATCAGAACCTGGATTCACTTTTTTCAGCAAGTTGTACTACAGAAGCTATTCTGTGGGAACGGACAACAAGGGCTAGATAATAGCTTGACATTTGGCAATGAGCCTTGGAACTCCATAACCATGTCGCCAATTCTCTGACCCAATCATTGTAGCAAACACAATTTGGTCCTTGTCAAAGTCACTCAGCTCCAGAACAAAATCTACACTGCCTTATGTATCCCACCCACTGACACCAGGCACCATTGTGGCGAGATAATCAATGCTATCCTGACTTCACCTGTCACTGGTTATAATGTTATGGCTCATAAATGTGATTACATACATTTCTTTTTTAGCATTTCTTGGCATCACTTGCCTTGCTTGTGTGACTCTTTGCACATTTGGTTAGTAGAGTTTCAGTGGTGATACGATACATGACCCTGGTTTGTCCGCGCATGAATCACTGCACCGAAGGCAATTATGAAGCAATTATTCGTTTACCAAAGGCCCTGAGGCTCAAAGTATGACTAAGATCAACAGCAATGAGACAAATGATCTTTGTTTGTTTGTAGTGTGCGCGGTTTTATTCGGAGAAAAGAAGCCCGCTGCTCAAATATCATCTTGTTTTCGTGAGTTCTAGGTACGATGCAGTGAGACGTGGTTCTGGACGACTCTCTTGAGCAGTGAAGGAAAAATAATTCATCACAGTCTAGGTTTGATTCGTGTGTGACCACCACCGCTGCGCTTCTCTTTCTCTGGTGGAGAAAAACAATGGTGAGCTGTGCTCTGAATCCCAATCGTCTTATTTAACAGAGAGCGGTGATGTCGGGTGATATTGTGTGAAAATTTGGAATCGATACAGACGGAACATGAGGAATACATCAGCAATATATGAGATCCCACACAGACACACACACACACACACACTCACGCATACACCTGTCAGAGACTTGTGTTTACCCACGGCGTCATCTGCCCGAAGCTCGGAGTATTTTCGCTGGTAATTGGACCCGGCCGTCACTTGTCCTGCAGTCCTACCTCTTGTCTCTGTTTCGGCTCATGACAGTTTCTGTCCACCTTGTTTGGCTGCCGTCTCACACATTAAATGACTCATCTGATCTCACGCTGGTTATTAAATTAAACTCATCTGGTGTTTTTTTTTCCATAGCTGTAACTCTGATGTCTTAATGCCTCTGCTGTGCTTGTTGTTCCCCTCACAATCTGAACGGTTGTTACTTCCTACGTTCATGAACGGTTTATAACTGGTTTATTAAGTAAGTTGCAAACGCTTTAGAAAATCATCAATAAGATGCGATAACTCATTAATAGTTTATTAATGATTTATAAGGCATTTACTACCTCATTACCAGAAACGACTTCCTCTCAGTATATAACCCTCTTTAAACCCCCAGTATCCTTCACTCCCTCTCTTCCTCTGACTCATCTTCAATTCGCTGACCGCAACTTATCTCTCAGTCCCACTTCCGTCTCGACAGCCCCTCTGACGCTTGGCCCCCGCCGGTCTTTCCTCTCCTCCGCCTTCCCTCCTGGATCAGTTGTCAAGTCTGGCCCTTTACATATTCCCTCACAGCTAGTTTCTTTAAAGGTGATGACAAAGTTTGTGTTGATACGCAGAATGTAAGAAAATAATGACGCATAGAAAGTTATACAGTTGATGGACATGTTCCAGGCACAAAACAAACGGAAGTGTTTATTCCAGCTGGAGGATTTGTGATTGAATGTGCAAGAACTTAAAGATGAACATCCAAAAGAGCAGAGAACATACTATCACTCCTACTACTTATACTACTAATTATTATTATTACTAGTACAACCATCAAGCCCCCAATCCCCTGCCTTGTGCAAGCAATGCCCCTGATTGAATACCTCTATCTAAATGGAATGTTAAATAAATAAAAAAAATCAGTGTTTTTGTGAAAAAGCTCCCCCTAGTGAATAAAATACAAACTATTAGAGTAAAATATGACGTGTAGAAGGTATATTTCCAGGACTCGATTTTTATGCACCACATTTGGATTAAATCGAACAAACAGTTGAGAAATTAGGCCCCGAAAACGAGATAAATCTCCCGCTAGTGTCAGTAATATGCAACAGACCATTCCCAAAATCAATCCACTTCTTCCTCACTATGAGGTCTATGGGGATATCATATTTAAAAATGACAGTAGAAATAGATAGATAGATAGAAATAGTCGTGAGTTATTGAGTTAACACGGATGATCTGCGGTGCTGGGCGAGGAAGATGATTCCATAATATCCAAGACTTTTCGGGATATAATAATAATAATAATAATGCTAATGATGATAATAGTAGTAATACATTTAATTATGATGATAATAATGATAATAATAATAAGGACAATAATAATAATGATATGTATAAGAAATTATTATTATTATTATTATTGTTATTATTATTATTATTATCTCATCATCATCATCATCATCATCATGTTGGTAACAGGCTTCACTGGGAAGTTTCGTAGCACTTTTAACCAACAGCTGCATAGCTAAGGGCTGACATTGAGACCCTTAATTAAGAGTTCATATGTGAGGGGTTTCTGCCACCGGGACCGAGACTGGGAGAAGGTCTGACAGCTGAAGAGTCTGGATCCCATTCTACTGTTAGAGACTCCAGGCACAACAAGTAGTCCAGCATCCTGTGAGCCGGGTGTTAAAGTTGTATAACGGTGTATGCGAGCTCTTTATGCCCGACCATTAATGGCGCCGGACCATGAAGGGTTTCATTGGGAGAGATAGGAAATTGGTGGAGCTTGAGGAGACCGCCAAATGGATGTGATGTCTAGAGTGTGTTTGTTGAATACCGATGAGGCGTGTCACATGTGACGTTTGTTTACAGCTGTGCAGGTTGAGTTTACGCATTGAACAAGCAGGCTTCCCCTCATTTCTCTTTTCTAGTCCATTTCAGTACAATTGTAGGAGGGAATAGTTTCATTGCACATTACAAATAGATGGGAGTCATTGGAACGGCGCTCTTCGTCATCGTTGGCATCCATTTCTCTCGAGTACAAAATGAAGTCCATAAATGCCGTTAACGATTATTCATTTCCCAAAAGAGGAAATTTGAGATGGTGGCTTATTAATGACGTGGCTGATAGTCAGATAGGTAGTCGGATCTCTGAGTGACACAAACGGATCAGATAAAACCCCCGACTCATCGCTTTACTACCTCATTGCTGTTTATGAGTGCAGTGAGCTTCGTTAAATGTTCGTCAACTTTCTGCCACTTACTCCCCCCCCCTTCCCATTCCAGCCTGTCTTGGAATCCCCTTTGATCAGTGGTATGACAGCAGCTGCACTGTGTCGCTTCCCAGAAGCCCATAAATCAAGTGACAAGAGCTCTTCCTCTCTCCCTACACAGGCACACACTCACAGCCGACACCAAAGCCGAAAGGGGTTCACCAAGTATTAGAGAGGGCAGCCAGTTGGTCAGTCCAATGCTGTGATGAGAACATAGACAGCTACCTTCAATGTGTAGCTCGCAGCGACCCAATTTATGTGCAATGCATAGCGTGTCTGTGGCTCAGGTAGTAGAGGTTCTATATTAGTTCTTTGGTTGCCTGTTTGATGTGTCAGGTTGAAGGTGGGGAAAACACCGAAGTATGATTGGTTAGGATGGGTTCCTCACAGCAAGAATGGGGGCTGGTACCCTGTCCAAAAACATGTAATATAGGTGTGATGGAGCGAATGTGAAGGTTTATGGTTGTATGTCACCATGTATTAGTCCGGTGATGAACTGTTTTGGTGTCCTCTTCAGGATGTACTCGGTCCCTCGCAGCATATCAGCTGGTATATGCTCCAGCCCCGTGCAATCCTGCATAGGATAAACATTTACAAAAATGGATGGATGGAAATTAAAGTTTGACGTAATTTTTTTTTATCAAAACCTTTGATTAGTTGGAGTTTGGACCCTGTGGGTGGTGGTGGCTGATGACTCAAATGAAGATAATGCATCCTTTATTGATCACATTCAGTCATAGATGGTACAGCATTGTTAGATTATTTTGCTGCGTTTGACCCGTCCCGAACCGCCGACCCGCTGATCTTCTGGTTGGTGCTGATGAATGATGTAGTTGGTGAATGTGTGAAGATTGAGCAGAGGTGTGGAGGAAGACAACTCCTGTAAAAGCAGCGTTCAATGAACCCACAGGAACAGAGAGAGTCATGTGTAAAAAGATTGTCAGAGAAGTTAGGGTGTGTTGCTGTGTTATTGGATGGATGTGACGGGCCGATGTGAACTGAGCAGGTGTGAAAGGTGTGACTGGCAGAATTTCACGAGAAACAGAACTTTATGCCAAAGTTTGGAAAGGAAGACCCCATGTATGCTGGCATTATGTCGGCAGTCACGTATCACACAGAAGCTTTGACATCTAGTTTGAGGTCACAGTGTTAACACTAAAATACCATAATATCAACAATATTATTTCACAACCGCTTACAGGGTGGTTGACCTTCAGATTTTGAATACATTATGGTGGATGTAGCAGCCTGAAGCTTCTAGCTGCTCTTTAAACGTTCCGGTTGTGGGTCGCACATATAATGCCTCAGTAGTTTTGACTTTAACTTCAAAACATCACACCTGGGTCCAAGCCGCCTCGCTGGCTGGCTCTGTTTAGAAATCCCTTTGGAGCCGTAAACAGAATCAGAAATAGAAAAACTATTATGCCATTATGGCATTCATACCGAGCAATGAGGCATAATAAAGGCGCAGCATTGGTGATTTGAACAGACTGTTTAACCCCTTTAATGTCCTACTAAAAAACAATTTGAGTCACTATATCTTGTATTAAAATAGGTGCCACTTGGCTGAACCTTTTTATTATACGACCCAGCAGCAGCATGCATATGCTTAACAATAAGGGGCCAAGGATGGAGCCCTGGGGGCACACCACAGGTCAAAGGTGCCACCAAAGAGGAGGCGTTAATCCAGGCTATTGATAAATTTATATTCAATATATAGATTTTTTTTTAGCATATGACTTACTAACATACTTTTTTTTTTCTTTAGGCTTTTCTCTTCCTGACACAACCATCCCATTTATCTGGGCATTGGGACCCGCACTAGATGTAACAGGGTAGGCTCGTAGCACCACACCTTGCCTAAGGGTCCACATTGGATTTCTGCCACGCCCTCTTTTGACTGGGATTCGAACCCCACACTCCTGCATTAAAGTTAGAGGTGTGACCCGCTGAGTTCTCCAGCTGCAAAACTTATTAAGATACTAAACTTAGTAAATAGAATTATCTTACTTGATACAGCCAAAAAATAGAAGTAGGATGGGCCAAATCAATTTCTAAAAAAATGTATCACCAAAAGGTTGAGCTAATCTTATAAAAAATTTCCATGAAACCCAAAATTTAATTATGAAGAAAATTTTATAAGACAGATTTTTTTTAAACTTTTTAAAAACAAAATAATTTGTAATTTTACGATCAATTTAGAGTGTCTAAGGTATTAAATTGATAGATGACCCAAAGAAAATACAACATGCAAATAATTTAAATTTTAAAAATAATAAAATCATTTTTTTTTCTCTTGGCGAGGAAATAACAGGGATGAGATTCTAGAACCAGCACCCAAAGCGCGGAACGGCAGATCTGTGACGCTTTGGAGTTCTTCACATGTGGATTTGATGCGTGCAGGACTCAGAGAGCTTTGAATGTCATGTCACCTCTCCAGGACACAACATGCAACATCAGACAACTCATAAACGGATTATTCTTTTTATCCAATCAACCATAACATTACCACCACCGACAGATGAAATGTATAAAATGTATCATCTTGTTGCGGTGGCACCTGTCCATGGGTCAGAACCTCGCTTCAATGAGACGGAACCTGCGTGATTGGCACAAACATTCCCTGAAGGCAACATATGAGAGAAAATCATGCAGGCAGATTACAGAGGAATGCTGTATGTTCTTAGAAACAGCGCCCTGATTGGTTAGGGGAGGTGATTATCGTTGGGTGATGCATAGGTCCAGTAACTCTTCAAGGCCACTTCATAGCTCAGAGGGCTATGCATTAGATGTGTGTGTGTATATGTGTGTGTGTGTGTGTGAGAGAGAGAGCCAGAGATAGGTCAGTATTAGCAGTTTCTTCCCCAGCGAGGGCTGCATTCAGATTAGATCACACCACTGAACAGTAATCCTTCTTTAAAGAACATATGTTTAATCCTACATCCCATGGCCAGCCCACATGGACACACAGACTAAGTCATGCTGTAATGTATACCATGTATCGCTTAGCCCAATTCCAAATGCAGAGAGAAAGAAACGAAAATAAAATGCATCTTTCTGCCTGGAAAATAGAGAAAGAGTGAAAAATTGTCACAATCCAGGGCGTTGATGTCATAAAAGTACCTGAGGCTCCATCCAGACAATCAACTGGACTGGTCATTGAGCAAGGACACCCTTCACAGGAAGAGGAAGCGCCACCTTTACTTCCTGAGAAGACTGGGTCTCTTCAGCATTTGCAGCAAACTGCTACTGATGTTCTACCAGATAGTCATGGAGTTCTGGACAACCTTATGCCAGGAGCAGCGAGAAGGACCCTCAGCAAACTGTTACACATCAAGGACAGTAGTTGTCATCCCCTAAAAGGCACCTTCATGGAGCAGAGGAGAGGAGCACCTTCACGGAGCAGAGGAGCACCTTCATGGAGCAGAGGAGAGGAGCACCTTCACGGAGCAGAGGAGCACCTTCATGGAGCAGAGGACCACATTCTGCAGTAGAGGAGCACCTTCATGGAGCAGAGGAGCACCTTCATGTAGCAGAGGAGGACCTTCATGGAGCAGAGGAGCACCCTGAGTGACTGACTGCTGTCTCTGTCCTGCTCCAGAGACAGACTGAGGAGGTCTTCGGTCCCTCAGGCCACAAGACTATTCAACTCCTCACAGAGCTGCAGAACAGAGATGTTAGAAGCTCATCCTACCACACACTCTCCTCTTAGGCAGGTTATTGTACACGGATCTGTGCAGTGTACCGTACAGCAGATACCAATTTAACTCTTACTGAATACTTTTTGTATTCATTCACTGTGTTGCTGTGTTGTTGTACCTGCAATTAGACTATTATTCTATTTTTCCTTTTTCATGCCTTAAATACTGTGAGAGAAAAAATCCCAGTATCACAGAGAGAGAAAAACGGAAATAGAGTGTGAGGTGCCATTGGAGAAAAAGAGATGGGGGATTAACTATGAGAAGCTGCCCTTACAAAGACCTTTTGAACTCCAGACACACACACACACACACACATACACACACACACACATACACATTTAAACACACACACACACAGCCAGGAAATGGATTATTGAGTGAGGCTGTTTGGAGGCAGATCAGATAAAATAGTGATAGTGATGTCTGTTGAGTTTTCGAGGGGTGTTCCTGTGTGTCTATGTGTGTGTGTGTGTGTCTATGTGTGTGTTTATGTGTGTGTGTGAGTCTCATTAGCGAGTGTAGTCAAGCCCGTTGCAAGGAGGCGAAGCTTCCATAAACCTTGTTAGGAATCCTCCCCTCTAACCTCATGATGCACATTCTCCTCCGCCGACTTCTGAGACACAAAAATGCAAATGATCTTAATTTTAGCAGAGGGTAATAATCTATCTGAGTAAAATAAACCACATCTACAGCCGTTTACCTCCTCATTGTACGTCTTAGTTCTTCTGTGTGAGAGCTCTTCTGTGGAGACAGATGGAGGATGAAACTGAGCTGAAAGTTTGCAGACAGAGTCTGAAAGAGGAGGAAGACGGAGTTGGATCGTTTCCTGTTTGTTGGGACACACTAGCTGCAGACTTGAACTCAATATTGACTTTTCAATTGTCTTACATTACGTGGTGGATTCAATAAAGCCCAAGTTACATTACAGGGCATTATGGTATCACGTTGTGCACTTTCACTGTTTATAAGCTGCACATTAGAGAACATGTGATGCCAAGATGGAAAAATTACCTCAGACATGTCACGCTTGGTGATTGATACAGAAATAGAAGTCGAAAATGTGTAATTCCCAGCGGCTGATCTATACGAGAATTCCGTCTGAGTGGAGTCTGTGTTGTCTTTCTTTTTTAATTGCATGAAATGAAATGTTCTGGCTGTCCAGGCAGGGAAAAAAAGGTTTCTGTGGAATGAACTGGTTTCTCTGCGCCTCTCACATGCACACTGATTACTGCTTTATTACCTTGACAAAGCACAGCAACGAAAAAAAAAAAAATTGTGTAATGACATGCGGAAAACAAATCGTGTAATGACATGCGAAAAAAAAAAATGAAATAAAATTGTTTAATGACATGCGGAAAAAAAAAATTGTGTAGTGACATTTGAAAAAAACATGTAATGACATGCGAAAAAATTACACGGTTATTACACAATTTTTTTTTTCCCGCATGTCATTACACAATTTTTTTAATTAATTTTTTTCGCATGTCATTACACAATTTTATTATAATTTTTTTTCTCATTACACGCTTCTACACGCTTTGTTATTCAGGTTTATTTCAGGATTGCAGGTTTCAGCATAAACCAGCTAATACTTCTTTCTGAGATATGAGGCTGGAGAGACACACACACACACACACGCACACACATATAAGCGCGCACACACTGACTTGTGGCAGTGACTGGACCAGATGGTGGGACAGCAGAGGGTTTAAGTGGATAGTGTGAGGGGGATTGTGGAGGGGGCGGGTTCCTCAGCGTGCCGAGAGGGTTAAATCTCTGTGATTGGAATGCACAGCTGCACGTCCACGCACACACACATACATATGCGCACATATATATCATCACACAGCTGAGTATGCGAGGACTACACACAAGTTTCTGGAAGCGTGGTGAGACTTCACAGCGCTGTGTGACGCTGTGTGTCTGCTTCCTCCTGTCACTCGGCCCATAGTTTTATCTGTCGTTGCATTGCAATGTTGTGCCATGTACTTGTATGACGACTGATAAACTAGGCCAACGCTGTCGTTCCAGAAAAGCTCCCAATCCCCTGTGTTGTACAACAAATCCCCCTGATTCTACTCAAAGTAAATGTGAAGTTACGTCCGAAAAACAGGGATTTTCAAAAAAAACTCCCCATAATGAGTGAAATATGAACTATTGAAGAAAAATATGATTATACAAGATAGATCTCCACGAATCGATTTTTAGGCACCAATTTTGGCGTAAAATCAGACGAAGGCTTTGGAAAGTTATGTTTGAAAAAAAAAAAGCATTTTTTTTAAAACCCTGTTTTAGAAAAATTGTGTTTTTATTAATTACACTCCCTCAGTTAATAAAATACAATGTATACAAGATAGATATCCTTTAGTATTCCAGTTTACCCTTCGAAGCACCTTAGAAGCAAACTTCAAACCTGGGGGGTTCAGGGTCCTGCTCAGGGACCGTACGACAAGAATACAAAATTACAACTTCAATCCCATGAATTATTTTTAATTATTTGTTTATTTAAATGTACGGCACCCGTCAAAAGATCGGACACAGTTACACACATTCACTTAAATGGGAAAATACTTTATCTTAAGGAATATATGATTATGATTCCATTATTTTCTATTTATGTACTCCAATTATTATTCTGTGTTTTGGATTTATTGAATAAATGCCGATTATCTCTTCTTTTGTTTGGTGTGATTATAATCGGGTTAATGATCAGGGTTTGGTTGAGTTTAAAATATATTTTTTCGGGGGGATGTGGACCCTGGAAGCATAAAAAAAGGATTTAATTTTGGGACTAATCCAGAGGATAGTGGGGATCCAGGCTTTTTCTACTATGTCGACACCGTGACCTGATCTATTATGCCTCAGATTGGTTTGGTATTACATTTCTCACATAGTCAATTTACTTTCAGTAAAGGAGGAATGACAAATAATCTGCAAAAGCCACAAGACGGGGGTTCTTCTGGGGTTGGATCACTTTTAAAACTCCTTCAAAAATGCTGTCCTTGTCTTGTGGCTTTTGCAGATCGTTTTTACTTAAAGTGTTGTGTTGTGGCTTTTGCAGATCGTTTTTACTTAAAGTGTTGTGTTGTGGCTTTTGCGGCACTCCTGCACTGTAAAAAGAGAATTGTTTGATGAACTCAAAAAAATGACTTCAACCGCTAACACTCAATTAAATGAAGTATCTACAACTTAAATTAGTAAATTATACTCAAAAAAATACTAGATGTAATGTAATGGGTTACTAAATGTATGAATTTCTTAATTTTGATCAACAATTTTCTATTTACAGTCTATTATTAGACCCTAATGGCAGAAAAAAAAAAAAAAATTTCCGCTTTGGAAATTCTTCACATTTCATTTTATGAAGTTTTTAACTTCAAAAACCTCAAAACAGTAAACATTTTTTTTCCTTATTCTTTTTTTTATATGACTTTGACATGACTTTGACATGACTTTGACATGACTTTGACTTCTTACAACATTTTAAGACACTGCAAAAAAGAAAATTGTTGATTTTAAAAAATGACTCCTGCTGGTTACACAATTAAATGAAGTATTTCCAACTTAAATTTTTTTTGACTCGATTATACTTAATTTAATCAAGTTCTACCAGTGAACACATTTTTTTTCCTTTTTTACACTGTGTGTTGTGAAATTGATAAAGATGTTATTAAATGCTATTTCTTATATTTCTTTCTTTATTTGGGGCGACGGCGACTCAGGAAGTAGTGCGGTCGCCCACTTATCTGAAGGTCGTTGGTTCAATCCCTGGCCTCTGTGTTCCGCATGTCAAAGTGACCTTGAGCAAGATACTGAACCCCCAAGTTGCTCCCGATGGCTGTTCCATTGGTCCTTGAGTGATGGCGTAAACGGTTACCGTCCCTAATGAGCATGTGGCGCCTTCCCATGGCAGCCTCTATCATCACTGTGTGAATGTGTGTGTGTGAATGGGTGAATGCTGACTCACACTCTCAAGCAATTTGAGTCTAGCAGACTAGAAAAGCATCATATAAGTACATTCCATTTATTTGCTTGTGTTTTATCTGTTTGTATGTGTTTTCTTAAGTTGAACTAAGTTTGACCTTGTTGGCCGCCGTAACATCGCGGCGGGGTGAACTCCTGATCCAGCTCTCATGTGCCGTAATTTGCACTTCTGAAAGTTTTGCTTGGACACAATAGACGACCCTCTCCAGCGCCGCTAGACATAACAGTGGGGGAGGAAGTAAAGGTTAGAACGAGTGCATGAAGTTTCCAGTCACAGAGACTCTGCTTGGGAAGTCAGCTGAGCCGTTTTGTCTATTTCGGTGCAGGTAAAGCCTCATTCTATTCCAGAGAATCTGTGTGGGCCAGTGGGCCGGTCACACGCTGCGTCATATCTCCAGGGGCCTATTAGAAGGTCTAATTAAAGTTTGGCTGTGGGTCCTGTTCTCAGGACTGCTGTAGATCAGGTCCAACTCGGTGCCTATTAAGCCATCTCCTAAAATAACTGACATTTATGGGGTACTTCATTTGAACCACAATTATTTTTGCACTAAGTGAAATATATTAAGAAAAATAATGCATGAATAACGGTCGCGATACGGAAATACGTATTAATTACTGATAACTGTAATATATATATAATTAATCTGAGGGTACGTTTGAATATAATGACCCACAGAAGGCGTCCAGACTATCACCAGATTATAATCCAAATGTTTCCGTCTCCACACCGCCGTGAGGATCGGCTCTCGCTCTCCCTCTGTTCACGATGCTCTCTCTTCCCTCCACCCGACTCTTTCTTCATATACCTTTATCCCCTCTCAATTCACGCCCAGCCCTGTTCTCTCTGTCCCCTCGCTGAGCGGGTTTTGAAGTCTAGCAGCGGGGGTTCATGTGGGTGAGAGCCCAACCTCGCAACCTGCAGTACTTTTTATTGAAATTGAGTGTTATATATTTCACGAGGCCAGCAGGAGGTCGACACCTGTCTCTGTGTATATTCCTTTTTTATTTTCAATAGATGAAAGCAGATGGAGGGCAGACACACCAGAGTCGCACCACAAAAAATCAGCGTCCAGGGATCTGATCCGAATGGACAATAGACATCCATACATTCAACTCAACCCGGCTTTTGTATTTACATGCCTCCTCTACACAGTTGAAATAATCAGAAGTTAGATAATTCAAAAACTGCCCGAAATGTTGTTTTGATTGTGATTTCGTCTTTTTTCATTTTTGTCTTTTTTTCCCTTTTATTTGTATTTTTTCTAAATTTCCATCTAAATTAAATAATTATGATGTTTCGCTCAGGCTGCCATGTACTTTGAAAAAAAAAGAAGACAATACAAGTACTGTTATGTTGGCCGGCTTCTCCGGGCCACCATCTGGCATTCTTACGGTGCCATAAAAATATTTTGAAGTTGCTGACATCGTTAAATCAGATAAAGAACAGAAACTCATCATGGAAAATTTCTGATTATCATTCGATTTATGCGTCAAAATTCATCCCATGTGCTCAGTGTCACCGTACAGGATCGCATGGTCAGTGTACGACTAGTTGATGCTACTGGCTATAAACGCTCATTCATGTGTGACGCATTATGAACGTGTTGCGGTGAGACTATCACGCAATGTGTTTTTTTCTTTCTTTTTTGCAAAGAAAGATTCCGGAGTCGTCCAAGTGTTAGCTGAGCAGCGAGGGGTTGTGGAGGCCGGAAACGAAACATAGAAAAAGACGGTAGATTGACAGCTACATGTTGCTCGGTTCCATCTTCGCCGATGATCCATTTGGCCCTCTGTCTATGCGCCTGGAATGTGTTATGAAACTGTCAAACCCAGCAGCATTTCAGAGGAAACACCTGACGTCATCCTCTACAGGCCGTAAGGGTGATGAGCAAGTGTGCCGAGGTTTCGCGGACTTTTACCAATGCTGGTAGAGATTAAGGAAAGATCGCATATTAGAAACTAGTCCTAAGCTGTCGTTCCCCACAGCAAGGGTATGTCACCGAAAAAAAAACCCCAATCCCCTGCATTGAACAGGCAATCCCTTTGATTGAACGTAATGTGAAGCTATGCACCAAATTTGAACCGAGTTGGACCAATGGTTCGGGAGTTTTCTTTAAAAAACTTTAAGAGCTCCCCCTAGTGAGTAAATTTTAACTGTCGGAGTAAAACATGATGTACGAGACAGATCTTCTCGAGTCGATTAATACGTGTCAAATGTGGACTAAGTCAGACAACGGTTGAGAGATCATGGCCCGAAAACTACCCCTAGTATCAGAACTATAAGACCGAACTTTCCCAAAATCAACCCAGTTCATCCTCGCACTAAGTTCTATGTAGGTAAAACATTTTAAAATGATCCAAGAAATGGTTTTTGAGTTATTGCGCTAAAAAGAAGGATCTGGGGATGTGGACGCAGCAGTGATGTTGATTCTGTAAATATCCCAGATTCATTTGTTAATATAATCAAATTTGATATTTGATTTGAATTTCATATTTTAGATATTGTTGGAGATAGAGTATTCAAAAGTTGAATGTACCATTACAAATCTGCCACCATTCTCAATGGCAAACTTTGATGGAACTAATCTTTTCCGGTCCAGCATAATAGACTTTCCAATATTGTGGGATATTATAGAACCGTCATGGCCGCCGCCGCGTCCTCCGCGGATCCTTCGTGTTAGTGCAAGGAAGAATTTGAGTCTTTTTGGGAAAGTTCGGTTGTCACAGATTGGTCGGACTTAGTTCAGATTTTATGAATATGAATAGTCTAAGTCTCTTTCTAGTAAATATATCTTTCTCTAGTTGTTCATATTTTACTCACTAAGGAGAGTTGTTGTTTTTTTTTTCGTTTGTTTTTACAATAAACGCTGTTTTCCGGATATAACTCAAAAAGATTTAATGGATCACTTTAAGATTCTTATCCCTGCATGGACCTTAGTACGAGGATCATTTTGCAACCGTGAGTCCAATTCGGAGCAGATTCGGTGAATATGAATCGACTTGGGTGGATCTATCTTACATCGTATTTTACTCTAATAGTTCATATTTCACTAGGTAGGGGGAGCTGTTCTCTCTTTTTTTTTTTTTTTTTTTTTTTACAAATAAACACTTCTTTTGACGTGACTTCACGTGTTATTTGAAGAGTTCGATCTGAAGGATTGTGTTTGGGGACTTTTGGGGGAAATACCTTTACTGTCAGATACCTTTGCATAAGCCTAGCGTTTGTATTTTATTTTTCCTGCATAGGAGGGATCGTAGTCCCTTGCGTCTGGGGGCACAACGGACCCATCTCGCAAATTAATCGGCCAACCTATGTACTGACTAATGGAATCATCTTGTAGCTGCTTTCCTGCATTTGTCTCAAGGTAGGTGCCGCTCAGAGTCTCTCAGTTTTATCTGGAAAATGATAAGAGATGGTTGATGTTGATTCTAGAACCAGACCTTAAGAGGAACTCAACCCCTTCTGAGATATTAAAAATATACCTTGCAGAAGTGTTCAACCCCTTCAGGTAAATCTTTAATTCTTCTATCTGATAAATAAAGTCCCCAATCTTAATAAAGGTTAACAGAATAGTTCTTCAATTAGGATGATTATTTGTAAATTACAAAAATATTAATGAGTATTATATTAAATTTCTGTCGATACATCCCACTAAAAGCTGCACAATGGATGGTTTAGAAGCCGTTAGAAACCAGATATTAGATCCTAGTCATCCTTAAAAGTTAAAAGTTACAGATGACAGTATTTTCCATTGGACTGCACTTTCTTAAATCCAGGACCTTGTCCAGTCGGCTGGGACCAAACACCGTAATCAGTTTCAGCAAGTAACATGTTTTGAGGAACTTTTCAACATGTTTAGGTTTGTATATATTTCACGTGTAGATTTATGTATATAGAGATGTGTTATTAATAACCTACAATGGCAGGACTACTTGCAAGTTTGCAATCCAACTACTCCTGGGAGCTTTTGACATACAGCCAGTAATGGTAGCGTTTAGCTGTGGCTGCAGCAGCAGTGGCCAACTAAAGTAGCCTTTTGGGCTGTGATACCTGCAAACCTGCTGCTCCATCACACCTTAGACACCCACACACACACACACACACACACACACACACACATAGGTGTCAATCAACTTGTCAGCTGCATGACTGAATGCACTCTGACATTTTTTTTTACTGATTTTCTCCAACAGTCGGCCGAGACGATGCTCCACTCTGCTGTATTTCAGCATCAAGGCTCTCTACGTTATGTATTTCCTCTGCCCCTGTTGTATTTATGCATGCACATATTTTTTCCTCCTTCACATCCTAATTAGAATAATCGCATTGGCACGCAGCTGGAATGAGGGACTCTTTCTTTCCTCACCGCGACAGTCTCCCTTTCACTTTCTTGCGCATCTCAGAGCACTTTTCTTAGCTGGGTTTCAATAAAACATCGAGAGTATGAATATTTCAGAGGCTTTGTGCAATACACTCGTGACACACTGCACATGTACAGTGTAGAAGCAACCGTGCTGCTGCTGGGGGAAGCCCCCCGAAGGAAGACATGCAAGGTCTCCCCCTTTTCTTGTACGTCAGCGGGCTTCGGTCCTCAGAGACAGGCGGGGGAGAGAAATGGGACGTACTTACATAGATATATCAAATGAAGGCAGATCACAGGCCCGGTTGAGATAAAGCCAAGAAAAACAAACATGTTGCAGAAAAATGTTTGAGAACCGCTCCTAAATTGTTGTTTCTTCATTTCTGTGGGGGCGTATTTGACGTCTTTATTGTGTTTCTGCCTGGCACCTCTCGAGAGCTCACCTGCCAATCAAACAGTGCAGACAGGATGTGGACACGCTTCTCCTTGCAGTTTCTCTCGAAGAAATATTTTGTTTGTGTTATTTTATTTGTGAGTTCAGCCATTTTGGCTCTGGCTTCTCGTACAACCCAGTAGCATTATGCAATGCAGCCGAGATCTCTGCGCTCCAAAGAGACCTGAACCAAACATGGAACCCCTGATACTTTAAGATTGAACTTAAACTCCTCACTGTGTTGGTTTGAATAAAATGTTTTTTTTTAAATTTTCTTATCATTCTGTAAAACTTAATTTGTTCATTGATTGTATCTGATCCCAAATCCATCCCTTAAATTATGTCCAGTGGTCTTTCTTCCACTTTAGCGAGTACGATGAAGAAGCGACGCTCGCTGATGAGACAAGCAGGAAGAAAACGCTGGATGATGAGAGCGTGGGTGGAGACGGGGTGGATGCATGATGATGGAATGGGGGGATGGGGAAGTTGTTGGAAAAGCCCGTGAGTGGAAGACGGAGAGTGCAGGCTGAAGGAGGACTATTGATTATCTGTGGGAAGCACACACATTCCTATTGAATTAAACTGGTGGCAATACATATTGTTAAAATGAATTAAAGGAGGAAGAGGGACATCTCACATTTGTCCCCTTGTGGAATTTGGATCAGACGTATCAAGTTCAGGAGTGACGTTGTTGATTCATTAGAAAAAGAAAAAACAAGAAGAAGCAGGCCGAGAAAATCCCTTTGCCTCCCAGAGCCTGAATGCGCGGCTAACTGCGAGCATTGAGGCAACGGTTTAGTGGGAGATGGCTCCGGCAAATTCAAACCAGGCTTTCAGGCTTTGTGCACAACTGAGAGTGGAATGAAACTGGAGCCAACATTAGCAAAATCCTCATGGGAGACATTTTGGGGCCAAGCCCACAGTAATGAGGATATGAGCTCCGGCTCTGGTCATGATAGCAAGCAGGGAGAGAGAGACAGACAGGTGGGACAGAGGGACAGGTGTCAGAGGGGAGGGGAAGTGAGCTCGATCTGTCAGCTCACAGCTGAGAATGATGGACACACACTCACAACCACACACACACACACAAACACACAGGTTTAACAGCAGTGGGTACTATTTCATGCTACGGATGACAGGAATACCCTTTAAAAAAAAACCTGCTGCGAAAATCACAGTAATGAGCTGGCAGACATTTAGAAGTAAGTGGTTAAAATGGTGGGACATGTTGGTTGCCCCCATTTTCCACAGTATGTGATACCGTATTTCTAATATGTTACTGGCTACTATCATTTTCTGCAGTATTTGGCAGTTTTATGTAATTCTCTACAGTAGGTTAATAGTTTCTGAAATGTTTTAGAGTAATGTTTACTGTTATTTTCTACGGTAGGCTCTTGTTTCTCAGAATGTTTACAACATGTGATCACTCACTGCAATATTCTAAAACACATTTACCCTGATTTTTTCTTAAATTTTCAGAAACTTTCGACAGTATTTGACCATTTACTGTCATTTTCTTCTCTATGTCAGCGGTTACTGTGATTTTGTACATAATGTGATCATTTAGTTGATCTTAGTTGCGTACAGTATTTGAACACCTATTGTAATGTTTTACAGTGCATAAAGAGTACTGGGATTTTTCACAGTATGCTTAAGTTTTTAATGAGAGGGTGGGATAATGGTAATTTTCAGAAACTTTCTACAGTATGTGACCTTCTACTGTAATCTTCACCTCTATCCCTTCAGTTACTGTGATCATGCTATCGTTTCATGTGATCACCTACTGTTATGTTCTACAGTGAATTATATTTCCTGCCCAGTGTCGGCTGGGATGGGCTCCAGCCCCCGTTACCCTGAACAGGATAAGCTGTTACAGATACCGAATGAATAAATTAATGTTCTTAGTCATCATGATTCCCTACGGTATGTGATCACATATACTTTAATATTTTACAGTGTATGGCGTTTACTGTGATTTTTTTACAGTATGTTATTGTTTTTTCATGATTTTCAACAGTATGAGATCATTTTCAGAAATCTTGGACAGTATGTGATCATTTCTTCTCTACCCTATCAATTTCTTTGATTTTCTACAGCATGCTAGAGTTTCAAAACGTTTTTTCTACGGTATATGATAATTGTGGAAATTGTGGGGCCAAGATTTGATCACAGCAAATTATGTTTACTGCGATTTTATACATTTTATTATTTGTTTTAATCATAATTTCACACAGTTTAAGATCACTTCCTGTCATTGGTTACCACACATAGTTGTTTACTTTTACGTTCTACAGTAGTGACTCACTACTGTGATTCACATTTGATTAGTGTAATTTTTTAATGAATAAACACTTTTCCTCTGGGAAATAGTATAAAGTATTTTCCGCTTATAGGAGAACAGTATTTTTTTTTTATAGTGTAGACCACAAGTAAAAACTACCCCTATACGGGTTGGTCACTCCTGCATTAAGTTAAATTCAAAAGGTAAACATTGCTCTAGTAAATGACTGTCGGGCTCGACTCCAGCGAGTTTATCCACCATTTTAAAATAAAACATGTGAGTGTTTCCACTCTCCCCTAGATTTAATTATTTCCAACGACGCCTTAATCATATTTGAGGGACAGGACACCGCTGCCAAAGGGAACATCAACCTTTTGGCAGATTATTGTTTTGATCAGTTTAGCCGTGTTTGACAGGGTGGTTGGCAGCGGCTCCACATCCACCTGCCCAGCGTCTCCTCCGTGTGTTCCGCTGATGAACCTCACAAAAATCACTCCAGGGCAACGTTGTTCAATAAAAGACCGAATTACAGTCAGCGTAGTTACAACAAATGTTATTATACGCCGCATTAATCAAAGAGTGCAGCAGCCGAAAGGTTGGTTGATTAAACTTTTAATGTTTTCTAGCCCTGCTGAGAGTTGTTCATGTGAGATTGGGGATTTTAAGCTATTTATTGTCATGACAAGGAGTTTATGAGGAAGGGATTGATGACTTTTCTGATCAAGTAGATCTCCCAGACGCTCTTTGTGTCTGACAAGCAACTTTTTCTGTGGTCCTGTTTGCCTGATTGGATTCTCATCCAATCATCGCTTGTATGTAATAGAGCTCCGGACACTGGGGGTTACTTTGCAGACCGCAGCAGGTTTTTCTTGAGGATGTTTTGCGAGGATGGCCATCACAGCACGTCGCTCTCTGCAGCTTCATAAACCTGCTGACATTTACTCTGCCTCTCTTGTTTTATCAGACTAAAACACTCTTAAATATTGTTTATATATGTGATTGATCAGCTAATGAAATTAAACTGTCTAAAGAGTAAGAGTAAGGGGCCAAGCATGGATCCCTGGGGGACACCACGGGTCACAGGGGCCACCGAGGAGATATTAACCATGGCTAATGAGAACGTCCTTTTTGATAAATAGGAATTATTTTTTGTATTTAGCCGCATCTGAGGACTTACTATGTATATGACATAACTATGTAACTTAACTTACTATGTATATGACATAACTATGTAACTTCACTTACTATGTATATGACATAACTATGTAACTTCACTTACTATGTATATGACAAAACTATGTAACTTCACTTACTATGTATATGACATAACTATGTAACTTCACTTACTATGTATATGACATAACTATGTAACTTCACTTACTATGTATATGACATAACTATGTAACTTCACTTACTATGTATATGACATAACTATGTAACGAAGGAAAAATTATTTTGTGACATATTCTATTTATTAATTTATTATCTTACACAGTCTAAAGTTAATTCAAAATGTAAATTAGTTTTGTCAAACTTTTCTCTTTTTTTTCCCCAAACATGGCCTCTTAGCCCTTGGGTGTCCCCGAGGGCTCCATCCTTGGCCCCTTACTCTTTAGCAAATACATAATGCCACTGGGTCATATTATAAACAGATGCAATCACATTTTTCAATCAGAAATAATGATTTAAAAAGAGCTCTGAGTCTTCTCGTCCTCTGTTCATAGGTACAGGGTTTTTTCAGGCGATGACGCTGACTCACAACTTTTCCAGACATTTCCAGCTCATGTTCTTCACGGTCTTGATTTAATTACTGTTACTTTCTGCTTTTTTTGAATCCTGTAATTGTGGAATCGCACACAACAGGTTCCTTTAACCTGTGGTGTCCCCCAAGGCTCCATCCTTGCCCCCTTACTCCTCAGCATGTACATGCTGCCACTGGGTCATATTATAAACAGGTTTAGTCAATGGCACACATTTGTCATTAAAAAATAGTCACTAAAAATGACCAGCAGTTGAGCAGGACATGAAAGGGTTAATGCTAAGCAGATGCAGCATTTGCCTGCTTAAAACTACTATATAACTATAACTAAACTAATAATGGTTTCAAAAAAACATTATTTGAAAGACAGAAAATTGGGGGGCAAAAAAGATGATGTAGATGACTTAGTTGATAAACAAAAATAAAGTGAAGAAATTGCAAATCTTGTTTTAATCTCTCAATACTGCTGCGGCAACAAATGCATTAAGTAACAGATTATGTTTGAAATTAGTTTATTATTCACTTTATGCATCACATATACTGCATCTACAATGATAATAATAATAATAATAGTAATAGTAATGATAATCATTTTTAGATTCTTTCTGTTATTTCATAAAATACAGTGATGATACATGAAACATAAAGGGGCGCGCGCTCAGCCCGGCTCTCCCATGGATGGCTCTTCTGCGCGCATGTGTGCGTCTCCTACCGCGCGCCACGTCCCTAGTGCCGGGCATCACGTCACGTGTCACGGTTCTTGGTTTGTGGACCAAGCTTTTCCGTGTCAGATCATCCACGGAGCTTCTCGCACGGAGACAAACGCGGTCCAACCCTCCCGCGCGCCTCTGCGCTCCACGCTGCTTAACCAGAACACCAGAGAGGATGGACTGATGGAGGAATGCGCGGATGTGGATAGATTGAACCGAGGGCGACTTGTTCCAGCTGTTCTTCTCTTACTTCCAGTGATTTTGAAGGGATTACCTGGGATCTGTGAGGAGCAGAAGTGAGGAGGTTTGCTGAGGAGGGACAAAGAGAAGGAAAGCTCCGTGGGTGCGCTAGAAACACGGAAAGTGGCGGATCATGCTTATGGGAACTTCCGATTGCGTCTCGATAAGGTATTTGGAGAAGAATAAACTTGTTCTGTCTGTCCCTCATGATTAAATATACGAGGAGTCCAAGAGCGGCTGTACTTTTGAATCAACTGAGACACAGGTGATGGGCGCTCCAGTCCCGTCGGGAGGTTTTTTCTATTTCCCCAGACTCTCTTTGAAATGTAAGTACATTTCATCAGATAGTAAGACGAGGGCACGTTGTAGTCTTTGTCACTCATTCAACCTGCTTTAGCTTCAAACGATGGCCATTAAAGCCCATTAAAAAGCCCTAAAAAAGAGAAAAGTCTGTTAGCTGGATTATGATGACTAATGTTTTGCTCTCGTGTTGTTCAACTCATTATAATAATCAGGATTAATCTGGCATTTATTGTGGGGTTTTTTTTTCTTTCTTTTTGCGCATTCCCTGCCCACCATTGCGTGGTGTGGGCTAAAAACCCTCCAGTAGACCAGAGACAGAGCAGTCCATCTGTTCCATCACATAGCAACAGGAAGGGAGAACAGCCAGTATAAATACACACTATACCCATAATATTACTACACAGCAGTCATTAGTTTATAATGACATTTGGAAAAGGTGCATTTTTGTAGTTCTGACAATATGGAGTCACTGTAGCAGCAAACAACTGTTCCTCTGTGGTGCTCACATGGAATTTAAGTATCTCTTATATCATAATCACACAGTATTTATTCAACGTTCCCAAAGACGCTCATTAATTGTGATTATTTTAGTTTTTAATGTAACGATATTTCATTCAGGAGGCACAAAAGAGCTTTGTGGAGCAGATTCTCTTAGAAAGCCTCGTGCGCTGCCAGGTCGGTGAATTGATATTGAAAATCTGTGACTAGAGTCGAAGTATATACTTTTGCTGCTCAGGTATCGGAGGAGGAAACGGTCAGAGTGTCGTTTGGCTGGTTGGCTGATTTTTCTCCAGTTACTCTTTCCACTCTCTTCCTTTTTTGTCAGTGACTCGTCTCCCCCTCTCTGCTTTACATCTCCCAGGTTCCATTTGTTCATCCCTCCCACATCCCACCTCTCCCTAACCTCTCTCTCTCTCTGACCTCCCTCCAGAGTGGCTCTGCCTGATGCTCTATCATGACTGATGGCGAGCGGAGAGCGTGCTTTCAGTTCGCAGAAAGCCCGGAGGGGCATAAGCAAGAGGAGGTGCACGAGGAGGTGAGGCTTACTTTATCAACGCCATCCAGGAAGGACGCTCCGGGTCGTGATGTTGACCCAGGAGGAGGTCATGATGACGAGGGAAAGGAGGAAGAGGAGGTGGAGAGGCAGAGGAGGGGCACCAATGCTAGGGGCGAAGAAGGAGATTGGAGTTCCGAAATTCAGGAGCATGAAGACCAGGAACCGGAGCTGGAAGTGGAAGTTGGACCAACGTTGGGAGTTCGTATCACAGCCCCTATTCGCGACCCAGACTGCGTCTCGGAGGAAGAGGAGCAGCAGCCGTACCCGGCCCTGACGCCTGTGTCCTTCTTCTGCTTGAAACAAACAACAAAGCCTCGCAACTGGTGTCTCCGCATTGTCTGCAATCCATATCCTTTCACGATCTGGAACCCTAACCGGGTGCTACGATGTCCGGTAAGAGCAAACTTGTCCTCTGTACGCTTGGATGCGGCCGAGCTCACACACAGTTCTTCATCGGGAGGTACTGTATGTTATCCATCCGGGTTTCAGTCCAAAACACACACCAGAGCCCGATAACGTCATCACCTGTTGCATCTTCTGGAAAAGGGTCACGCTAACTCCTAGAATGAGGCAAACTGGCTTGTTCCTCGGAGACGGAGAGATCCAGTAGATCGCTCCAGTAGATCGCTCCAGTAGATCGCTCCAGTAGATCGCTCCAGTAGATCGCTCCAGTAGATCGGCCGCCGGTACTGATCCCTCTAAGCGGTGCTGTTGTTGACTTGTTGTCATCGTTGTTGCTGTGATTTGAAGGAAAGCGAGAGTTCTCGGTCCATAATGACATTTTCAGAATCTGCCATTTGAGTTCATATTTAAAACCCTTTACACAGTTAGAGTGACGATATCCGCCGTCACACTCTGGAGCCGTCCACAGAGTTCTGTATGCGGCTGTATCAGCTACACTGTAAAAACTAGACTGGTTTAATAACCCTCAAAAAAAGTACTTCAACTGGTAACGCTCAATTGAATTATGGATTTAAAAACTTACATTAATAAATTAGCTACTCCAAAATGCATTATTTAATTTAGATTACAAGTTGAGGTGATTTTATTTGTAAATTTTAGTTTTTACAGTGCATGATTACGCCCCAAAAACATGAAAAATGAAAAATATTTGAAATTCCAGCTTTGGAAATTTCAAATATTTGTTTATTATTTGCGCACAAATCTGACATTAATTCTTTCCCGCAGTGTTTAAGACAATTAAAACAAAGTGTAAAAAGAGAACTGTTGGTGATTTCAACAAATAACTTCCATTGGGGACACAATTAGAATAAATAAATAAAGTATTTTCAACTTAAATATGAGACTCAGCAATACTTAATTTAATCAAGTGTTACCACTGAACAAATTTTTATTTTATTTTTTACAGTGTAGGCTGTTTAGCAGACCAGAAGGTTATTTTCTCACGTGACTAGGGGGAATCATGACCAGCTGAAGACCGTAGTCACTTCCTGCTGTTGCTCCACCCTTCAGCTGTCTCACCCACCTAGAGAAACTTTCATATCCCTGCTGGCTGAGCGGTTTAAAGATTCTTTGTCTCGTCTCTGGATCACATCCCTAACTTATTTGGAAGGAGCCTCAGCAGCATGAAACAAAGTTAGGAACTAGCTGAGAGTTTTCAGTACGATACAATCTAGAGGCCAGGTGGTCCCATCCATCCATTTTCCGTAACTGCTGACGCTGTTTAGAGCTCTGGGAGGGGGCTTGAGCCCACTGCAGCTGGCATTGGGTGAGAGGTGAAATACACCGCTATTTCACCGATGTTGCATGTTTTTTGGGCTGTGAGGGGAAACCGGAGCGCTCAGAGAGAACGGATGCCAACAGATGGAGAACAGATGGAGAACTCCACCTAGAAGGGAATTAGAGGTGGATTAGAACCTGTAACCTTCTTGCTGTGAGCTGTCCAATGTCCCACAATGTTTGTCCGCGATATTTTTCAGAAAATGACGATTTCAAGCCTTCTTGTTTCACTTAATGCCGAATCCTTTTACCCCATTAAGGGGTTTTAGTCCTCAGGTGTCTGGATCCTAAATGAATATAGGAATAAAAGTGGTTAACGTTAGCAGAGACTCGGCTCAAACGAGACGTCCCGTGGATGCTTGGAGAGACTCACCTTTTCTTTAATGTTCAACTGCTTATTGAATGTTTTCAACTGATTTAATCAGCTTAAAAAAAAAGTGAAGGATGAATGAATGAATGACAATCACGTACGCCCATATTTAACCTCGCTTATTTGCGTGTATACATGTGTTCACACAAGCAGGCAGAGGAGGCCGTAGTTACGGGCAAAACCATAGCACAACTTGAAGAATGTGAATGAACCATGTAAGGGGCCAATGATGGAGCCCTGGGGGACGCCACAGGTCAAAGGGGTCACCGATAAGGAGGCATTATTCATGACTATTGAGAAAGTCCTATTTGATCAGTAGGATTTTTGTTTTTTTCTTATTACAGCACGGCGAGGACCTTTTTTTAAACAGAATTATTTAACTGGATGCAAGCAAACAAAGTATAATAAGGGTTAAATAGTTTTTCTTAAAACCTGCTTCTCCAAAATGGTTGAGCTAATCTAATTAAAATCGAGTATTTTCAATGAAATACAAAAGTTCATCATGAAATAATTTTCTGATTTTCTTCAATCTTTAACAGGTTTGGCCAAATGATACGTCATTTTATGGTGAACTAAGAGATATTCAATTAATAAATATGCAAAAAAAGAATTTGTTCTTGGTGTGGATATTAACGTCTTATGGATTACTCAGTTTAAAATCCGCTGGTTAGATGCTGTTTGTCCTCCTGCTAACATTACGTGACAATCATTTTGTGCTTAAAAACAAAAAAGGAAAATGGAGGAAGGAAATTAATTCTTAGTTGCTCATGTTTCCCTCGGTTGAAAGTTTGGCGTGATAATTAAATCAAGAGCAAAGTCGTATTCATTTTCTAAAATCCACCAGCATTCAATTCTCAGATGTTGTTCTGTTTCTATTTTGTAGTGGGAAGTCTGAGATTGGTTTAGTTGCGGGACCCACGGCTGATTTGATACGGCGCCGCATGAGGCGGAGGCATCTCCTGCTGTTAGAAGTTCTTCTAGACATCGGTGTTGTGTTCAGAGTCTGAGGTGAAACTCTGGATAACCAGGAGGATATGCAGTCTGTTCATCTAGCTGCATGTTTTTTCTACTTCCTTATCAGAGGTTGTCAGAAGCGGGAAGGGAAGTTGATGATTCGTCGTACACGTCGACCTCAGCTGAGGCTCACCTGTAACACCGAATCCAAACTCAGTAAGATTCCATAATCATAAGCTTTGAGTTCATTTCATGGAGACTGTATTAAAAATGATCCTTAAAGGGGCAGTGTGTAAAATTCAAGTCGTATGTCATAATCATAACCGTGTTTTTTTTTTCGGACAAACCGAACTCTGGCTCTAGAGAGGGTTTTTTTTTCGCATTCATAGGTTGAAGTGGCGGAAAGACGATGAAGAAACCATTTGCTACTTAAAAACCAGTGAGGAAGAAGATGGCAAATAGGTTGTTGCTTGATAACTGTTTGTGCTTTGGAGGATCGTACCTGATATTTAGTATAAGAAACCGCAGAAACGGAGGGTGACATTCTGCCATCAAAGGAAGCATGAAGACCCGATAACGTGAAGTTATTTAGATGTAAATGGTGAGAACCACCGCTGTTCAGGTGATGCACAGCCGCACGCTGCGTGTTCCCTCGCCAGGTGCCTTTCCTCCATGGCGGTTGGTTTGGAAACGGTTGAGGAAGGTTTCTCCGACTGTCTAGCAGCTTCCTGAACTGAGCACTAGTTGCAATAGTTGCAAATCGTCGCCCAGTAGTGTCACTTTTTTTTTCTTGTGCGAAACAACTTAGGACCCCTCCTCCACGAGGGACGAATTCACCACAACATTTCTACCGCAACGCAGAAAAATCTTACATCAGACATCAACCTATAGTTTTACAAAGTAAATAACTAAACGTCATTTCCAAATGAACTTTTCTAAAGGAATCTCGTCATTTAACAATCCAATCGTAGGCCAACGTAGATTTTCGATAGGGAGGGGTGAGCTGAGGTGTATAATATAAGTTGCATTCTGGAGCTTCACCACTAGAGGCCACTAAATTTAACACATTGCTCCTTTATTGAACGTCATAGACACCAGATACTTTACACCAGGGCCTTTCTTGATATCATTACTCGACTAAACATTTGTCCTTATTCAATGAGAAAAACGCCTTTTGGCAGACAGATTGTTTGATTTTCCATGCAGACTGTTGGGACCGCGACTTAAAAGCTTTCCTTTGACATGTGTCATTGCCGTAGAACGGGAAATGACACATGCGCATGACCCTAAAACCCTGCGCATGACTGAACTCAGTCTCCCCCATTAAGTGTGAGCAACAAGTGTCAGATCCATTGACCCGACTTCCTGTTTGACTGCCTTCAAAATGTTTATGGAAGAAGAGAACTATTTTTTATCACTTGTACCTTAATGGTGAACAGATTTCAATTTCTGAATGAATGTTCGACTCTAGTCAGACAGACACAAGGTTGAGGGCGGCCTGATTAGGTAATGATCAGTAATCACCTTCTTCTACGTCTTGAACAATTGAATGATACACTGGGTCTGATACAGAAAGTCGTAAAAAGTTGGGGTATTATGGAATCGACCGCTGCAGATTATCCTTCGTGTTAATGGGATAACTCAAAAAAACTATGTCTTGGATCATTTTCAAATTCCATTCTCCTATAGACTTCAGCGTGAGGAAGAACTGGATTGATTTGGGGAAAGGTTGGTTACATATTTCTGACACTAGGGAGATCTTTACCTCTAAAAGTTTTAGGGCCATAATTTCTCAACGGGATTAAGTCCAGATTTGGTGAAACTGAATCGACTGGAGGACGTCTTTCTTGTATATATTGTATTTTACCCTAAAAGTTCATATTTTGCTCACTAGGGAGGAGCTTTTTTTATTAAATGTTTTTAAAAAAACTGTTTTTCAGTTGGTCTCTTTTAGTCCAAATTCGGTGTATATGAAACGACTGGAGTAGGTTTTATCTCGTATACGTTGTATTTCACTGTAAAGGTTCATATTTTACTCACTAGGGGGAACTTTTTCTATTTTTTAACTTAACTTAGCATTCAATTTGAGGAGTTCAATCAGGGGAATTGCTTGTACAACCCCGGGGATTGGAGGCTTTTCGGGGATATACCCTTGTTGTCAGGGACGATGGCTTAGGCTTGATTTACATTGGGAACTTTTGCATATCTGAAATTCTGAAGGAAAACACACGAGTATTTGGAATGAGGATTAAACGTTTCAAGAGAAGAAGAGACTAAATCCAGTCACCTGTTTCTTTGGATCACACTGACGAGATCCATAACCCCAATTCTAGTTCCCACCCTGCATGTTTTTAGGTTCGTTAAGATGATGTGCTGCAAAAAACAATACCAGATATTGGTTTGTGGAAGATTATTTAATCTGATATGAATTCAATTCATAATCTGATTTTATTCTCCAGAGGGTTCGCACAATAAAACGAATGATCCATTTTGACATGAATCGCCTCCTTATTCTTTAGAATCGTGACAATGACACAAAGTGAGAAGGACGCTTTTTGGTTTTGTCACTGTTCTCGTCTGGATGAACAATGTAATGTAATTACATTATAATTATTGGCTTTGAGCTAATATTTGCTGATCCCTGATGATCTTTTTAAAGCACACAACTGTCAATTTCAGGGTAATTTCCCTCACTTAACAAGACAGGATTCTGTCAAATCTTAGAATTCACCAACTCAAGTTAATCTGATGTCGCTATCACACAATATACTGAAGATATTATACATTTGAGTGAAGTAAAGTGAGTCGACTGTTGTGTAAATTGCTTTCAGTGCGTGCGAAATTTGACAAGTGGGTTCTCATACTGGTGGTCCTAATGGGAGGGATGGAGGTTTCGGTGACCTTCTTTGGACACAAACTGACATGTCAACCAATCATCTACTCGATCAAGCGTCCCTGAGCGGCAATGGGGGCTCCAGCAGCTCCGAGGTTTGTCATTCAGCGATGGGTACAACGGTACATTGCACCTGTACTGCAGAAAAGCGCTACACAAAACAGACAAGTAAAGAAAAGCTTTTCTTGTCAATTCCGTCTTGCAGAGTGGTGAAAATGAAATATCCTACAGGGTGGCTTCCCCTGCAGAAGGAGCAGTAACATTCAAGCTAGTTGAGAGATCATTTCAAATTGGGTTGAATCGGCAGACTTGTTTAGGGATTTTCAAAATCATAAAAATGCACATCCTGTTGGCTGTTTGAACCGAGTACAGAATTAAATGTAATGGACTCCGGCCAAGTATATTTCTGTTTCTTGCTTCCTCCATGCAGCATAACTGAGGGTGTATTTTAGGCATTAACCCTCTATTGCATGAATTTCTTCAATGCGTTTTTATTGAATAATGTAAACATTTTTTTGATAAATAAAGGGGTTAGTTGGTAAAATGTTTAAATGTGAAGTAAAGATCAAAATGGATTGAACTTGTCAAGGATTTCCTGATCATGTGATGTGGATGTGGATTTGTCCCATTGAAGTAAAAGACCCCCCCTTTTTTTCAAAACTAAACAGTAAAATGTGGACTATAGGCCTACTGTTCATTACTACCCTTGAGTTAAAATTAAGATGAAGTAAGTAAATACTGTGCAATAGAGAGTGAAAAGTTTGGATGAAGAATTTCTTTATTGCCTTTTTCAGCTAGTTTTTTTTTTTTTTTTTACACTTTCTGTTTCTTCTCTGTTCTACAGTAGAGACTTTTTATTTTATTTTAACCTTCTATTGTCTTGCTCAGCTATTTGGTAAAGCATGTTTTGCGTCTCTATTTCTATCTGAAATCACTTGACTGAACCTGTTTATAATATGACGCAGCGGCAGCTTGAATACGTTAAAGAGAAAGGGATCGAGGATGGAGCCCTGGGGCACACCACAGGTAAGAGGAGCCACCAAAAAAGAGTCATTAATGGTCAAATAGTTACTTACTGAAAGGTTAAGATGATCTAATTAAGGTTGACTAATCTCCACGAAACACAAAACATGTCTCAGATATTATTTTCACTGTTATTATTTCTTAATTTAACCTTTATTTTACCAGAAAAGTCCCATTGAGATGAAAAATCTCTTTTACAAGAGCTACCAGGCCAAAAAAAAAACACAGTTGCAAACATACAGAATATGTTCAAATAACAATTCCCATAGAAATGAATCAAAGACGCCATTAACAGAGATGAGACATCTGTATTTGTTAAAGATATCCACATCAATCAAAGCATCTGCAGCCAGATGTCTCCGCATCAAAGTCAATAAATGCCCCAATGACATCAAATATGCAAAGAAATCCTTTTTCCATAGAATTGTTTTTCTTCTTGGTCAGCACATCAAAGGGTTAAATACAAATCTTCATGTTGGACATGTGGTCTTAAATGCAGAGGACATACTGTTTGTCCTATGTCATGAGACGGTTATATAGCATCATGCTAGTTTTGCCGCTGGGATCATTCCACAGAGACACATGTGACTTCCTGCTGTTATGCAGATCGCATTTTTGTTTCAAAGCTGAGCGACGATGACAGAATATTGTTTGGTGGCAGCATGAGACGGTTTGTCCTAAGGGAACGGCCGATGAATAATGCCGACCTGGTCGCATAGCATTGCTTAGCGTCGCGCTCTTGTTTAAGGCTGCAGCCAGGTTGTGTGTCACAGGAGCGGATCCCTGTGTGTGTCGTTCCTCAGTGGCTATGAGTTTGCGGGCATGCGTGCGGGGTCTGTGTTAGCGTCGCAGCGCTGGTGGTCCACAGTGGGCTACGTAAATATTATTGTCAGTGTAAATGCTCTGCCACTCAACCGCACAAAAGCATGCACACTTTGGTTAAAGTGTGAATTTAGAGAGGAGAGGGAAACGAGAATAGAGTTTAGTAGCAGTCTGACTTTTTTATTTTTTTATTTCTAACAGCTTAGAGATCGGACAAACCAGAGAACAAACTGTTGCTGTATTCAGTAAAATCCACGTACCTCAAGTTTTATGTGCCGCCAAAAAAAAAACCAAAACTTTATTTACAAAGCTGCTGTCGCCCCATAAAAACTATATGTGACAATAAAAGCCGTCGTCTTCACACGAGCATCGAGACGTCGAACGTCTTTCTTTGATTTACTGCCGTGGAATTTTTTCTTTCATCAGTGGCTTTCATTTTAAAACGCGAATACTAATGATCACCGCATGACAACTGTTCAGTACGGAAACTTTTTTAGGGTCTTTGTTTGTATGAGTTCCTGTTTTAAGATGTTTATTTTCACCAGCTGAATAACTGCGTCTTTTAGCGCCGGAGACGCCGGCGCTCCTCATTTATCATGCATCAAAGCTCCCGTGTGCTTTTCTTTCTTCTTTTTTTCGTTTTTGTTTGTTAACAAAGTGGGAAATGAACTGAAAAATAATCTGTCAGCTATCAAGTTATTAGTATGTCGATGCTGAGGGATGGAAATTTCTTATGTTGATTAAAGGAGAAGTTGATTGATGGGGATCTTTCAACTGTTCAATTTACTTTGATTCCAGCCTCTTAAACTCTTAAATAAGATTATTCTCTTTAGGATTTGACAAAAAAAAAAAAGAAAGCATTTTGGGATGTTACTTGAGCTACAGAAAGCTTTTTGGGACCTGATTTTGACATTCATTCAAATCATGTGGCCACTATTTCGTAGACAGCACTCTAAAAATAATTATTTATGACTAATATTTAATATTTAATATATATTAAAAAAATAATATATATATTAAAAAAATATATTTATGACTAATATTTAATATTCATGTACATTTTAACATAGTAATAAACTTAATACGATGCATTTTTGTCATTAAATTGTGAATGAAATAAGTAAAAATATATTTAAGTAATAGTTCTGATAAACATTATGTGTCAAAACAACATAATGTCCTGAAAAATATATGTAAACTAATCTTATGAATGTTAACCAATTGAATCCTGCTTGTTATCTAAACCTTGTTCATCTTCAACCATTTCATGCTGATTTTATTCAATTTGAATACAAACGTTTAAAAAAAAAAAGATCATTTAAATATAATCAAACAGATGCAAGTCATTAAACTTTAACTATAAGCAATGAATACTTTTTCTTTTTGAGTGTGCTAAAACATGATAACCCCTGGTAGTCCGATAGTTTTTCGGATGGAATATCTCCTGCTGTCACGAGGCTGATGTTTGTGAAAGTGGAGATGGGCCGTAGAGTATTGGGCTGATTCGGTCTGATTAGATCAGATTTGGGGGCAGACAAGGTTAATCCTTTAATACTGATTGGATTCATGGTGGTATCTGCCTCCATTAGTCATCATGCTCTACACACGTTTAGCTGGCCTTTTCTACTTCCTTCATAAACACACACACACACACACACACACACACACACACACACACACACACACACACACACACACACGCACACACACACACACACACACACACATACAGACATTACAGAGAGTATTGAATTATTTCAGGAGATAGAGGCATTATCTACATTTAAATCAATTTATTCTCTGGCCATTCAGGGTTTTGGTCAGGGATAATAATTCCTAATTAAAATCTCCAACAATACAGATAGTAAAGATAACTATATCCCCGATATGCCCCCAATCCCCTGCGTGAAGCAATCCTCCTGATTGAACTCCTTAAATTAAATGGGAAGTTATGTCCGAAGAACAGTGTTTCTCAAGAAAAAGCTCCCTCTAGTGAGTGAAACGTGAATAAAATAGGAAATATACAAGCTAGATCTCCTCGAGTCGATTCTAATGCACCAACTTTTGACTAAATTTGACCAACGGTTGAGAAATTATGGCCAAAAAACATTTAGAGGAAAAGTTCCCCCAGTGTCACAAAAATACAACTGACCTGTCCCAAAATCTATCCAGTTCTTCCTCGCTCTAAAGCCTATGGGGGGGGGTATAAAATTTGAGGATGTCCCATGATTGTTAGGACATTAACGTGACCAATCTGCTCAGGGCTGGTGATGACCGTTCCACAAAAACCCCGACTTTCGGCAGATATTATAATAATAACCTTTATAAGAGCACTTTTTTTAAAAACCATTTTCTAACTAATTCCCTGTCACATAAGGGAAAGACCTCCAATAAAAGTACGATTTAAGAAGGGATTAAAAGAGATCACTGACTCAGCTTACCTGATCTCCGCAGACAGATCAGAGCCTTGGGTTCCTGACTGCAACTGCTCCCCTTCAGTCTTCAGCTGAGTGCCCTGAAACAAACGGACCTCAGAGCGCATGCCTCTGTGTGCGGTACTGAAAATACAGACATGGTTCTGAGAGAGGCCTTGAACGACCTGAGCGTAATCGGGAAAACAGGAGGGGTGCGATCTTGTCTCAGTTTTTGATAAAATCCTGGCAGATGAGTTCTGGATGTTCTGGAGTCCAATCGAAATCAAAATATGGGGATAAAAACTGTATTCTTTGCAACAGGTTTGATATGATGCAATATGGGAGTTGAAAGGAATGTGGACAAGGTATATGTTTGTGGACAAAGTGGGCGATATTATGGAATCATCATCATCGCCTCCTCCATCCTCTGCACCCGCAGCCATCGCCGCCGCCGCCGCCGCCGCCGCCGCCGCCTATCCCAGATGTAAATGCGATAACTCAAAAACTGTTCCATGAGTCATTTTAACATTTTGTGCCCGTGTAGACCTGAGGAAGAACTGGATTGATTTTGGGAACGTTCACTTGTATATTTCTGACACTAGGGGAAGCTTTATGTCCGAAAGTCTTTGGGCCATCATTTCTAAACTTTTGGTCATATTTGGTCCAAATTTGATGCAAACGACCCGACTTGGGCAGATCTATTTTGAATGTATCATATTTTTGTCACTAGGGGATCTTTTTAAAAGTTGGTGAAAATGAATCGATTTGAGGAGATCTATCTCATCATATTTTACTCACTAGGGGAACTTTTTGAACATGAAAAACACTTTTTTTCGGACATAACTTTTATTTAAGGAACTCAAACACGGGGATGGCTTGTACAAGGCAGTGGATTGGGGGCTTTTGGGTAATATACCCCAGCATTTGTGGAAAGAGACCTTCCACTTCTTCTACTGGTAGCAGAAGAGAAGAGGGATGAATAACAATTCATGAATAGATAGATAATTGTTGACTTGAAGATGTCTCGCCGTTTGGCGAGGGGCCTCCATAACCCTGAACAACAGGGGTAAAATGACCCATAATAATCTCTGTCTCTTATGTCTTAAAATGACATTTCTGCTGGAGACTGACAAATGTAGAGAGCTGGCCTTGGTGTCAGCAGGTTGTCCTCCTCCTGCTGCCACTCACACAGACATCCTGAAGTGTGTGCGTGTGTGTGTGTAAGCACACACACTCGCTGCATTTATACAGAGCAGCGCGTCCGCGTGTTTTTGTGTGTTTGGTGACTCATTTTATTTGGCGTGCAGTCATGATAACAGCAGATTGGGGGTCATGGGATGCGTGATTCTGCAGAGAGAGAGAGGGATTCTGTCTCTCTCACGTATGAAGTGCTGGAACAGCAGGCGCAGCATGTGTGCGTGTGAGTGTGTGTTAGATTGTGTATCTTTTTGATGTGTGTGCAGTTTATGTCTTCCAAATCTTTGTTGTTTTTTATGATGGAGGGACCAAACTTCTCCTTTAAGTAGTTTATTGCAAAACACCAGAGATGGCACAAAATGTATTTTTTGGTTAATGGTATGTGGTGTTGGACCTTCAGGCATATTTTCATTTCATTGCGTCCAGTGAGCTCATATAAAATAGAGTTTTTTGTTTTATCCAATCAGATTCCTCCACTGCTGTTGCCGTGCAAAAAAATCTACGCCGGGGCATTCAATCATTCAAATGAATCCGTCTTCGGTTAAATAAAACACAACAATTTTTTTATGGTTGTCATGTTTTTAACCAATAGCATTTTTACAGAAAGAAAGGTGGATGATGGACTTTTTCTTTCAATGGCGAACATCTTTGCTGAGTCTCGTGGATTTTGATGGATCTTAAATAGCGGTTGATTGTTGCTTGGTTAAGATGGTTGCTTCCTGTTGTGGTGTGATTGAGCTCCAGATTGAGTGGTCTAGTGCTGCCAGTGTGCCTTTGGGCACGTGTGTTAATGCCCAGTAGCTTGACTGGAGTATGTGATTATTATTCTGCTTCCATTTTATGGTGTTTATGCTTTCTTGGTGGTCGTTTGAGTGAATGTGACTGGTTGTTGAGAGATTTTTACTCAGTGATGATAGTTAATAAAAATATATGTAGCATCTATTTGTGATGTAGCATAATGTCATTTTGTGTAATACTGGTTCATCAATAATGGTTCTAGTGTGAATCTATGCAATTTGTCTTTATCCCTCATAGGTGTTGAACCTCTTTTTAACACATTATTAACACAGCTTTAATTTTAAGCCATCATCAAATACTATTGACATTTGAAATTACGAATCAGAACAAAAAGATGAGGAAACGTTAAAGTTCACTTTGCATCATGAGACATGCGGTATAAACCTATACTTTAATAATTGGGGAAATTAAAATATGTAACGCTTAGTGTTGTGTCCCTTTCAAAATAAAGTTCACATTGAGTCCACATATAAAAGGGATTTATTTTTTGTCCAACTGCGTTACAGTTTATACCAAAACTGTTAAGCAGTGAACATTTTGTGCGTTTCATTACTAATTTCTTTTTGAATTCGGTTAATAAAACAGTTTTACTACATGATTTTGTTGACGTGAACATTGTTTGGTGTCATATTGGAAATATTACGGTAACACTTCTAATGATTCACAGCCTTTAGTCTTTATTTTTCAGGAATGCATAAGGGAGGCAGAAATAAGAAGTAAACAAATAAGGATGTTTTGATTTTTAATGCCTATGTGTGGTTGCAAACTGGTTTTGTGCGTTTTTTGTGCCGGTTAGTGTTTCCTGTGATAGATTGTGGTCGGGTAGGTGTCCACAGGGTGATGATTTTATATGTCGTCCTGGGATTACTACCAGTACAGTACGATTTTTGTTGGGTCTTTTTTTTACCCCTGAGGTTCACTGTTTACATGCTGCTTCGCAAAATGATCTGGAACTAATATTGTTGACTTTGGTTTGTGTAAACATGTGTGTGTGTTTTGTGTTCGTGTATCATCAGCATTACGTGTTTGTTGGTTATCAATCGCACAAACAAACCTTAGACTTAGACATCTGACCATCTGAGTACAGAAGAAAGTGTGTTTCTGTCTCATTTCTGTGTTTGTGCTGCTGTTTTGACAGCAACAGGGTTACGGGGGGGAAAAAAACAACTGTGATTGGACTGTATTTAGGTTTAGATTATCATACATGACACAGTTATTCCAAATACCTAACATTTCTGTGTGAAAATGACAAAAAGTTTATATAGTATAACTTTATTTTTGAGCAGACTTATTTACTTTCTTGCTGGGCGTCGAGAGAAAAAGACAAAATTAACCCGATATCCTTTTTCTTTTTCTTTATATATATATAAATACACCAAACTTTTGGAGATTTAGTTCCATCTTGTGTTGGAAACATACAACCGACATTTCCCAAAATCATTCCAGTTCTTGCTCACACTCAGGTCTATGTGTGTAGAAAATCTAAAAAAGGACTTTGAAACAGTTTTTGAGTTATCAAGTTAATACGAATGTATATTATTCCATGGCAGTTTTATAGGGGGTCGATTTGGAATTAGTTGCAATATATAACAATTTATGATTAGTTAATTCTTGAGCTTTAGAGTCGTTTCATTCTCATGTTAGGGTTAGGGTTTAAGTTTAGGGTTAGGGTTACTTTTTCACACATATGAAGCAAAGATGTGAATAATGTTATTTTATTTTGTTGAGGGTAACAATGTACTTTGAATGGGCGCCATACGAAGACAAGGTGGTGACATCACTGTGTTTCAGGGCGCCTTCTAGCGGTCCATCAGGTTGTGTTTCCTCAGAGCATACTGATGATCAGGTCTGCTGCGCCAAAGGTTAAAGGTCAATCTGAGTGAAGCTGGAGGCCGCTGGTTGGCAGGGTCAGAGAATTAATCTGCTAAGCAGTGGACTATTGAGCCCTTGAACATCCCTCAGATGTCTAAACCCAATAAGCAGGTAATTTCGGTGCCAGCGTTTTATCAGTGATGTGAACTATGTTAATGTGAAATTGTTCTTCTCCCGGTGGCCAAATCTCCGAGCGCCGCCGTCCTCGCCTCTGCTAATGGCATTGCTGGCCCTGCTGAGAGGGAGGGAGAGCTGCCGACAGATACGTGTCACGTTTGTGACACATGGTGCTGCCAGGCGCTTTTCTCCACCTGCCAGCTAAGGGATTCAGCGGGAGGACACATGTCCTGATAGCATCAGACAAACCCAGAATAGCTGCTTAGCCATTTCACAGTGTATTTGTCAGCATCTGTAACATCTGACAGCAGTGGGTGAAAAGACGAAGCGGAAAACTCGAGCGAAGGCTGATTGGAACATAGAAAAATGTTTCCTGTCGTTATATGTCAGCAGACAAAAAAATGAATTTCTTTCAGCTCTTCCCTCTTCTTCTATTCCCGCAAATTAGATTTTTACGTCGGATGCCCTTCCTGACAAAACCCTCCCATATGTCAAGTCTCGGGACCGGCACTTGATATCCGCCACGCCCTCTTTGACTGGGATTCGAACCCCTGTCTACTGCATCAAAGTCCGTGGTGAAACCCACTGAGTTATCCAGCTGCTTCTGCAGAAACGTCACCGTATCTAAGGAGCCGTCAGTCAGGGTCCATGTAGTGGCAGTGCTGTACTGATCCCTTACTGTGAGTTGGGATTTCGCCAGCTGTTGCCATGGCTACGCAACCTGTTGATGATGGGCTACAAGTGTATTCTGTGTTTCCACACATCAACCAACCACCCCAAAACTGCTCAGTCACTCTCATCGTGGAAATACATGCAGAAAAACCCGGCGCGTGTGCGTGGGACTGAGTTAAGCAGGTGGATCAGTGAAAGGTCAAAGGTACTGATGGAAATTCGAATTCAAGAGAAATCTAATGAAGTCCAGCGTGGTAAAACAGTTGAGGGAGGTCAAGGAGTAGCGGAGAGCTAGAAGTAGAAGGCGAGTGTTTAAAGTCAAGACAGGAAGGAAAGGATGAAGAGGAAGCAGCGAGGGATGATGGAATAGGGGAACTGTACAAGACAAACAGGAAGATGGCGAGCAAATTGAAAGAGACAGAAATTGGTAATTTAAATCCAATCCATTCAGCACACTGTAGGCGCTTCACTCCGGTGACAACTGGACTGAATCTCAAGTGTGAGTAATGAGCGTCTCTCTCGCCCTCTCTCCGCCGTCCACACCTCTGTTTTGCTTTTTATTGTCTTTATCTATTAGTTGACGGTTGCTGCAGTGAACATGCAGTGGCTTTCTCATCCTCCAGACACAACTACTCTCTCAGCAAAACCCCTCCTCCCCCCGCCACGGACTCGTCTCCCTTTAAAAAAAAAAAAAAACCTTCTTTTTCTCCTTTTCCTTTGTCTTTTCTCTCCGTCTGTGAAACATGTCCGCTTCATGAATGCAAATGCACCAAAGCGCCGCCCGTGCCAGCGATACATGCTCTTTACCGTATGAGATAGACATTTTAATGCACCCCTACCCTCTCTGCAAGGCCAACGGATGCTTTATTACTATCAGAGCTCTTCTCTCCCGTCATCCCTGTCATGCTCTCATCTTTTTTGACATGGTCGGACTGATAGCCGGCGGACTCCGACTGGCTTTGGCGTCCTCCGACAGGGTGCTTACTATTCAGATATGTTTTTAGGTCATATTGCCTTGTTACGTTTGCTCTTCAGATTCGGCGCTGGTGTTCCTAATGAGCCTTATATTTCTTTGTTGTTGTTGATGTGTGTGTGTGTGTGTGTGTATATGTGTGTGTGCGTGTGCTGCATGTTCGTTCCTGCTGTTCTGGGTCGCTTCCCCACAGTCGAACTCCACATGAATAACACAGCAGCCCTCACGCCGCTGATGATCACATTACTCTCTGAGCGATGGCTGGCTGAGTGACAGAAACACAGACACACAGAGAGAGAGTCAGAGCCGTGCCTTTTCTAATGTCCTTCTTTGTTTGCACATTCTTTCATTAGTTTCAGAAGCATTAAGAATCGCTTACATCAAACCAAGCACACGTTCCGTCCTGCAAACGGACACTGACCATTTTTGTCCATGATGCAAACTCTTTACCAACAAAGCCAGATTTTAAATTAGGTTTTTTTTTTTTACAAATAATGGTGTACATCAGTGTATGTGTATGTGTATGCGTGTGTGTGTGTGAGAGTAGATGTGGATATGTTTGAATAAATGCAAGATCTGGGAAACCCATCAGCTTCCAGCTCTGGGTTGTCATGGCGATGGGGACAGCGCGGCACAATGTGTGTGTCTTTGTGTGAATAAGGGAGCTGGAGATCATATCATTCAGTGTTTTAGCATGCTTGTAACTTTTGCGGCCCGTCGCACCGATTCGTTCCTTTCCTTTAATCTGTGCTGCGTGTCACACGAAGAAAGGGGAAACCAGTTTTGTCCTCACAGAGGTTTGTATAGTCAATCGATTTATTTCATTTTGCAGCGGAAAACATTGTTACTTTTCATGCACTCTCTAATTGAATGATTTTTTATTCCAGTCAGAATTGTAATTGTTAGCGTACATACGGCGTAAAAGGTTTCTTTGCCGTATGTGGGTCTCCATGCTAGTCGGGCGTCTATAATTGTCGAAGTACGAGATGCTTTTACGGCAGTGTGCCTGATAGTTGACTGCAACCCTGATAGAGACCTGAAAACTGCAGCCTCTTTCTCACTCCGCTCTGCAGCACCTCTCGTCTTTGTCTACAATATTGGCCTATATGCATGGAAGTAACTGTGTGTGTGTTTGTGGGTGTGTACGGGTGTGGATGTGTGTGTGTGTGTGTGAGGAACACGAGTAAGTGCAACCTAGTTTTACGGCAGTTACTGATGGTTGATGGTGGGGTAGAGTCGGGTGAATTTAAAGTGCATAATGAAAGCGATCACAACCGGCAGGAATGTGTGTTTATATTTCTGTGTGTATGTGTGTGTGTTTGTGTTAATTTTGTATGTGTGTGTGTTAGGGAGAGAGAGAGAGAGGGAGAGAGAGGTAGAGGGAAAAGTCTAGGGCAGTTGGATTCTCGGGGCGAATAGGCTCTTACTAGACACTCTACCTGGTTACTAGGCAACAAGATAGCACTGCTGCACATTGAAGCTTTGGTGAGGGGGTTGTGGGATCCACAAGGTGTTCGTGTGTATC
This sequence comes from Lophius piscatorius, assembly GCA_009660295.1. Classification (NCBI taxonomy): domain Eukaryota; kingdom Metazoa; phylum Chordata; class Actinopteri; order Lophiiformes; family Lophiidae; genus Lophius; species Lophius piscatorius. The sequence goes on from VRLP01002240.1 coordinate 64,428, forward strand.
CACGTTTGAGTGCTGAGTCAATAACTACAGTATTTATGATCATTTTATGGGAGGAGTGTATGTGGGGTGTGACAGAACGAGGGGGGAGGGGACATAAGGGTTAAATTAATGCAGGGGTGGGGGTGGGGGGCTGTATTACAGCGTGCATCATGGAGTTGTATGTGTTTCAATCTGTTGGCAGCATCTAAATAAATATCGGAGCAGCTTCGGGTGCGTCGTGAAGAGCGGTGATTGTCTTCTAACTGCATGACAGAGGAGTTGGTGATTCTGCACAGAGCTTTCAAAGCCGGGGGCTTTCGAGCGGTCAGGGCTGAACTCTTACTGGCTTTGAAATAGTCTGTGTTTCAGATGGCGATGAAAGAGCGATGCAGCATCCGCCCGACTATAGGAGAAGAAAAAAAAAAAAGATAGGGAGAGAGGGAGAGGGTCGGGAACAAGACAGGCTGACCTAGCATTCATAGTCAACGCTGAGTTGCTGCAGATATCGGATTTTTTTCACAGGTGATTTCGTGTAAATTCCAGGATGTAGACCTCATCGAAACAAACAAACGCTGCAGATCCTTCGATTGACTATGCATGAAATAAAATGCATGCCATTTTCTTTTTAAAAAAATTTCTTCCGCCCCAGTCTCCCTCACTCTTCCATTATCCAAGATTAATGCAAGTCATGACCTGAATGCAAAGTGCGCGCTTCTACAAGAGGAAATGTTACCGTAGCACAAAAACAGTCCAACAAAACAATGATTCTGGATTTTAGAATATTCCCTGCAGTCGCTGCTCGCTCACTTCGCTATCATGGCTTTGCACACTGATGCAAATATCCCGCCAAAATAGCGAAAACACGGTAATACTGTCAAAAATGTTGACCTTTCGTCACATTTAAATATGATTTAAGTGATAACTTCAGTCGTATGATATAATTAATTATTAATGTAGATGAATAAGTGTTTAACTTTCTCTCTCTTAGTCGTCATAGTTGCTGATATTCTTCGTCGAACATGTAGTGACCCGAGATCTTCTTATTAACTACATATTAAGAAAGCAAGCGATGGACATTGTAATTACTAGGTAGTAAACTAGTAAGGTTTTGGAAGATAATTCAGCTCATATTGCATATTTGTGTTAAAAGATAGAAAGAAACATTTTTCTTGAAGAGATAGTGACTCAAAATGTGCTGACATTGTACATTAATGCTGCAATAAAAAAACCCTCTCTGCAAACCCTGCACATATTTATTTACTCTGATAAAATCTAAGGGTGACACAACGCCTCTCCGGTGTTTGCATTGATGCATTTTCTAATCCAGGGCAAAATAGGTGAGATGTACAAAAGAACATTGCCAGCGTATAGCGTGGCGTTTTGCATATGTTGAGTCGGCCTCTTGAGTCGGCCTCTCTATCGAGACGTCGATTCGACTCTGTTACTACCAAAAAAGTCAAGAGGTGGAACAGATGGGGACATCATGCCTTATAAATCTCATATAGAACAGTGAGGTGCAATTAAGGTGTGACGGTCCTGTCTTAATAAAGGGCAAAGGGCGGTCATGAGAGAGTGAGAGGAAAGAGGCGGGGCTTAGTATGTTTGTTAGCTTACAGGCAGTGGTGTGAAATCAGACTCGTCCAATCATTACGGATAAACCAGCACTGAGCTGTCCTCCCTTTAAGTAATCTATTGCTCTCTGGATCAAATTTGTCAATCTGTCTGGAGTCATCGAGGTCACACACACAAACACACACACGCACACCCACACAGAGACACACACACAGCGGCAGTGAGTTGATGTAGATGGATTGACCTTTCATAGACAGTTAAGATGATAATTATTAATTATTCGAGTTAGGAATGGCAGTCTTACAAAAAGCATTTCATATTTGCTGTGTGTGTGTGTGTGTGTGCTTGTGCAGTTTTGTGTGTGTGTGCATCAATCTGACTTCTGTTTTAATGTATTCTAGCTTGTGATAAAGAGACTACCGTTAAATGTCCATTAGATTCTAGTCAAAGAACTTTCTCTGGACTCCAGACTGCTTTCTAATGAACCTCTGTTATCATTTTACTCACACACACACACACACACATTCACACACATGCACATGCACGTACACACGATGGCCCTGTGTGATGAAAAAGCTTCATGAAGCAGCTGACCCAGCTGAAGTGGCGGTGACCTGGTGTGCGTTGAACAGCCTGTGTTTAACTGAAGTGGCTTTATAGTCGTTTTGTTACACACTCGTCTGGAGGGCAAAGAGCCGCACGTCACAGAGCGACACACTCTTAAACCCAATATATAAAACCAAAAATCAGCTGAGACCTCCTTACGCTGCTTACCCTTCAATGCAGTTATTAAACCACTGGGTTTGAAGCGGCACGTAAAGCTGCGGTTCGGTTTTTAGTCACCCGTTTTTCAGTATTTTTACATATCCTAATCTGACAAAGCATTTGTATTTGTCTTAATGATGTATTTTTCTTCTCTGATGTATACACAAAAACAAGAAAGACAAACGCTCAAAGTCTATTTCTGCAAAGAAAAATGTGATCGTGGTTCTTGTCTGGCTGTTCCATCCGTCTGCAGCAATTTACATATTTCATTTACGCGGTTTGACTGCAGAATACCAATTAATATAATTGTCATGCTTCGTTCGTACAGAGAAGAAATGTAATCAGAGGAAACACTTCCTAAATCTTATTTTATTCAAAGTTTGACTTGAGAATGAGGGAAGCTTTCAATCTGCTTAGATTTAGCGGATGACATTTTAGTCTGCGTTTGTTCCCCCTACAACTGTGTGGAGGGTGAGCTCCGGTAGGCGTGTTATCACTTCTCTATGCAACGCTACCTCCATGTTCTATGATAAATGTTCAGGTTAAAGGTCACTGGCACATAACTGGGGAACTTCATCAGCTTTAAAAACACCGTAAGAAGCCCGAGGGAAATGAAGATGTCACACAACGAACAGCCCTGATCTATGATGTGTTTTAGTGCCTTTTCCGTTTTCGCTCTCCTTCTGCTGATGTAATGACCTAATTCTCTGCCAGCTACCCGTAAAATTTGGGTTTCTGTGTCATTTCCGATTCGAGAGGTTTTCAATCAATTTCATGCCAGTGGAAAAAAATAGAGATTTGATTCGTGAACTCCCTTTGTGTGGCGCTAGCTGCTGCTGCAAACATGACGTACAATAGGAGGACAGAATAGGGCTCATATTGCGTAATATAATAAAGTCATAAAAATAGGCATAGATGTTGCATCTAGTGCCAGAAGTTTCCCTAAAGGTCCACACTGGATTTCTCTCAGCCTCTCTTTTGATTGGGATTCAAACCCCAGTCTCCTGCATCAAAGTCTGTGATTTAACCCATTTAGCTATCCCTGACAGGAAGGATATTTCCCAGAAAAAGACCCCAATCGCCTGCGTTGTACAAGGAATTGATTTGATTTAACTCCTCAAATTAAATGTGAAGTTATGAAAGTCTGAAAAAACAGTGACTGTCATAAAATCAAGCTCCACCTAGTGAGTAAAAATCTCATTTATTAGAGTTAAATATGATATATACAAGAAAGGTCTCAACTTCATTTATAGACGCACCAAATGTGGACTAAATCAGACTCATGGTTGGAAAGATACATCTGTAAAGCATTTTTCATCACAAAACTGTCCCTAGTGATTAAAAGATGAACTATTAGAGCTAAAAATGATATAACAAATACAGTATCCTCTATTTATTCATACGCACCACATTTGGACTAAATCAGACCAACAGTTAAGAAATTAGGACTTTTTAAAAACTTCTGGAGGGAAAGTTCCCCCTATTGGCAACCTACCTTCCCCCAAATCAATCCAGTTCTTCCTTTCACTAAGGTCTATAGGGGTATGGAATTTGAAAGTGATCCATGAAAATTTTAGAGTTATTGCCTCAAAAGAAGGAGCTGCAGCAGGGTCAATGAAGTTGATGTGTCGGCGGCGATGACGATTGCGTTACACGATGATGCGTTGACGAGTGGGTTCCACGAAGGACCTGCAGCAGGGTCACGGACCCAGGTGTGGCGGCGGCGATGACGATTCCATGATATTGCTTTAGGAACTAAGAAGGAGCTGTGGATAAGGAATGAGTTTCTTGCTTCATCTATGACGTTTAGTGCACTTCTAAAAATAAAAACCCTCTCAGTGTAAAGCCTGATGAAGAAACTCTACAATTACTTACAATTACTTACAGATAGCTAATTGCAAAAGTTTGTCAACAATTCACTTAGAGCCAGACTGAAATTGCCAAAGTTCCTGGAACAACACTGTTGAGTCAGTGAGTTTTTTTTTTACCCACAATTAACCTGGCACAGAGAAACCGTCTTGATCAACACTAAAAGACGTAATTAGGAGACGTTGGCAGGTCGTCTGTGCTGTGACGGTGTGTGTATTTGTGTGAGTTTCTCATGTATGTCTGTTTGTGTTTGTTTCCTTTTCCAATGTTGTGTGTCTATGTGTGTATGTGTGTGAGTGTGTGTGTGCTCCTTGGTGCAGTGCAGGCAGAGGAGTGCTAACATGAGTGTGTGTGACAGACCTCCCACGCATCCAGCTCTGATCCGGTTCGTTCCGGTCGGCGGTCATGTGTCGGGGTTGGATATTGGACAGGCTCTCGTTTAGCGAGCAGAGGACCAGGCGAGACAGTTAACGAGGCGCTGTTCTAACGAACAGATGAGAGCGCAGTGGACTGAGCCGGGATGTGAGTGAAGGAGAGGGAAGGTATGCGCTGATGGTGATGTGTAGTTGCTAGAAGCGTCATCTTCCAACAGGGCTCAGGACAGCAATACCACGTCCTTATTGACCCGTTCTATTTCACTCAATCAGAGAGAGAGAGAGAGAGAGAGGGAGAGAGAGAGAGAGCGAGAGACTTCAAACCCACTCTTTAGTGGAAAAATACATCCAGTTGAAAGGTTTCGGTGGTATGATATTGACAACCGTCTCAGACGGTTTCACAGTGTTTTTAGCATCTTTCCACAAATTCCACTTCATTCCGACCACTCTTTAAGAACTTTTAAATTTGCGATACTCAATTACTCTATGCTAGAAAAAATCATTGTGGAAATATACCGGACAAAGCTTCAGCGACAATCCAAAGAAGCGATCCCATCAGCACTTCCTTCATATGCATGTCTTCATTTAGCTAAGCTGCTATAGGTTTAGACTGTTAGGGGATTTCCCATGATGCATTGAGCTTCCCTCTCTTCCTCTCCCCCTCTTTATACTTCCCTCTCTCATTAATGCATGTTACTAACTTCTTTCATGGAGTCTTTGAGCCGTTTTCATCCTGCAGAATCACATGGATGTTGGCTGGATCTGCTGCTTTGGACCTGGTTGATGCCCACTGATGACATTATTTTTATTATTATTATTATTATTATTTTTATCATCCTGTGATCATCTGGGATGAGATGGAGAGTGTTGCTGGGCAGAGAATTCTCGCACTCCCTCGCCCCTCGCCCTCTGTCTCCCCCACATCCCTCTCTCGCTCTCTTTCTCTCTCTCTGCCAACCCAACCGGTCATGATAGGCCGTCGACGTGGACTCTGGATCTGCTCCAGGTTTCTGCCCGTTAAAAGGCAGTTTTTTCTCACCACTGTTTTTGTTGGGTCTCTGTGGAATAATAAAGTTTGGTCTAGATCTCCTCTTTTTTGAAAGTCCCTCGAAATAACATTTATGTCAATATATGCTATATATAACAATATGAATGGAAAGAGAAAAGCGCAGGAACTTTTTTTTTTACACTATTTTGCCGACATTACATTATTATAATATCGTAAATCCATCCATTTCATCCTATTCTAGTGTTTCTGTACCTCTTTTGAAGTGCTTAGATAATAAACATAATGATAACCATGAAGAACCTCATGTCGCTGACCTTGCCAACATCGTCCAAGCTTGTTAGCGTTACTGGTGGAGGAAACATCCCATCTCTCATGTAAATGCAAACATTTTTACTCGAGGTGGAGCTTTTTCATTGGACAGGCAATGTTGTTCTGCTGGGATGTATGAGTGAAAGTTTTTAAATGTCTTTTTAAAAATAGTTTATACATATATTTATGTTTATTTATCCCATTTTCACTCCATAAAGTTTTTATGTGTCTGCAAACATGGGAAGCATCCTACAAAAATACACCTGTCTGTTTACCTCAGTAAATGTCAAGAAACCAAAGGATCAACCAATTCTCTGTAGTTTCAGTTTCTCTGCAGTTTCAGTTTGTCTGTAGTTTTAGTTTCTCTGTAGTTTCAGTTTCTCTGTAGTTTCATTGTCTCTGTAAAACAATGTCTCTTGAGTTCCGCTTTCTCTGCAGTTTCAGTGTGTCTGTAGTTTCAGTTTCTATTTAGTTTCAGTATCTATAGATTCAATGTCTCTGTAGCTTCAGTTTCTCTGTAGTTTCAGTTTCTCTGTAGTTTCAGTGTGTCTGTAGTTTCAATGTCTCTGCAGTTTCAGTTTCTATGTAGTTTCAGTGTCTATAGATTCAATGTCTCTATAGATGCAGTGTGTCTGTACTTTCAGTTTATTTGTAGTTCCAGTTCTGGTACAAAATGAGCAGAAAGATTTAGATTTCTTCAGTCCGCAGTTAGACTATTATTTGATCTCATGACGTTTGTGTAGATGGTTCATGTTTACTACGTTTCGCTCTTCAGCTGCCACTCTGCACCCCCTTATCTAACAAACTGGGCATCATTCGCCCTCCATTACAAATCTTTGTTTCTTTTTCTTCTCATTGTACTTAATCTACTTTACCTGTGGGGGGATACAGATGAGTGATTTCTCTTTCCTCCCTCTTTGCCACTTCTCTGCTTCATGTTTGCGATGTTGCTCACGCTGACAGGCAGCCGTGGAGATGCGTATTTGACATTCTGCGCTCTTTCTCATACAACCACCCAATCCGTCCCTATCAAAGAACGTCCTGGAATATCCGTCACTGACATTAGTAGTCAGTTTTTTGGCCTGAGTAGAGCTGATAAGGCAAATCCATAGGAGAGATATGAAAATTCAGACTGCATTGATTACTCAAGGAGTGGCTTATCTCCCTGCAGTGGGATGGATATAGGCACCCTGGCGGCTGATGGAGGATCAAATCTCCAGTTGTTCAGTGGTAAACAAGTGTTCCAGCCCAGCTGCGTTTTCACTCATGTGGAATGAAACCTCCCGTTGATGGCGGATTTGATCTCCGGTGCACTGACAGATTCAGGTGCACCGTGTGGAGCAGAACAGTGCAGGAACATTTTTAGCGGCCGCTGACACAACAGCAACTGTGTTTTCACTCAGTTAAGATTTTGAAAAGGTCACGTTTGAACGGGGGCAACAGAACTACTTGCAGCAATACCACGAAGAATAAGTTTGTAGCGCTAAGCGGCACCCGAGAAGCACCAATCATTGTGTTTGTGTGTGTGGATTTTTCCCAACTGAGCAGAACATGATGTTTGTGCGACCTCGCATATTATTTCCTAATTTGGTATCTGACATGGAGGAGCTATGCAGTGTGTGTGTGTGTCTGTGTGTGTGTGTGTGTGTGTGTGTGTGAGAGAGAAGGAGAAAGAATGAGAGTGTCTGTGACTGCTTCAAGCACTTAATGTTTTTTTCTGAATGATCAGGTAGAGTAAATGCTGTGAACCCGTTTGGGACTGTTATTGTTTGGAGGAAATTGCAGAGAGAGAGAGAGAGAGAGAGAGAGAGAGAGAGAGAGAGAGAGAGAGAGAGGTGAAGCAACTAGAAACCGTAAATCCATTTGAGATTGGTGAAGATCATGCAGAGAGAAACAACAGAGTCACACAACGTATAGTGTACATTTACAAGCAAGCCGTGTACAAGGGCATGCTGGGAGTTTGACCTCCACGTTAAAATGTTTATGCCGTTTGATACTAGCCCACAGGAAGAAGTAAACATTGCTGGCAGTGGGAGGAAGGATGCAGCATTAACAGCCCAGAATGGATAGCCTCTCATTTTACATTAATCCTTGCCCATCTATCGCTTCCAGTCTGTATTTGTTTGGAGTTCACACTTATCTGAAGAGGAAGCTGTCAACCGGGGCGCCGGACTAGATTCTGGGAAAGATGGAAGCGTACGTAATGCTTTTACGCAAAACTTATCAAAGGTATGGGATTAAGTGTACATATTTTCATCAGATAATGATGAACTGATGAATTGCTCATATGGGGAACGAGAATCACTTAGTTTGCGCTTTCCATTCAACGCTCATCCGTCAAAGTAAAGGTAGGTTACTTCACGTCGTTAACCAGGGCCGCCTCATCAAATGACGCCATCTTTAACCCTTCATTGTCCTGCTCAACTGCTTGCTTGAGAAAATTTTAAGTCACTATTTCTTATTGTAAATATGACTGAACCTGTTTATAATCCGACCCAGTGACAGCATGTCAATGCTAAAGAGTAAGGGGCCAAAGATGGAGCCCTGGGGGACACCGAGGAGGAGGCATTAACCGTGGCTGTTCAGAAAGTCAGACACTAAGACGTTTTTCTTTTTTTTATGGATATTATAAATCATGTGTTGACTAACCAAACTGAACTATGATACCCCTGATACAGCTGAAGAAAATATATATAACAAGAGTCAAATAGTTTTCTGAAATCATGCTTTACCAAAATGTAAAATTATTGTAATTAAGATTGACTATTTTCCGAAATTTCTTCATGAAATGATTTTACTCATAAGACCTATTATGAAAAAAACAGCAGAATCCTGTGTCTTCCAAAGAGACCTGAGTGTGACCTCACTAGTGTAACCGACCATGGCGAAGAAAAAGACGTCGTCTGAAAGGGACATGACGAATAATCACGTGTCACAAGATGTAACAAGTTAATGAAATGAAGCCTGATGGGAATTTTATTTTGATGGCGGCGGTGAAATGAGGCGTTCTTATTCCAATTCCATGTAAACACGGCTAATAAGAGTGCAGCAGACGCACATTAGAGGAGAGAGGAAGAAGAAGGAATCACAAACACAAACGTGATGAATGGAAAATAGATGGAGAGAAGTAACATAATAATGATAATTATTATTTTATTTATGGAGCACCTTTCATTAATACTCATGAATACTTTTCATTAAAGCTTTTCCAGAATAAGGGATCGGAAAGGGGAACACAGGTGGGAGATGGATAAGGAGAAGGAGAGATGCCAAGGAATGTCAAATGGATGAAAATTGGAAGGAAGAGGTGAAGAGGAGGAGGAGAGTGGGTGAAGGTTTTCTGCGGCGGAGCCCAAAGCCGTGATTTTAAGAGTTAACAGCTAAACAATGCATTATAATTCAACAATTTCTACTTTTTTTTTTTATGGTGGGGATGTTTTCTTTTTGTGTGTTAGTTTGTGTGTGTGTGTGTGTGTGTGTGTGTGTGTGTTTGTGAGTGGGGGTTTGTGCGTTCGGTCATTGAGGTGACTTTGAAGCCGCCAGAAGTGAACAGCATATCCTGTTTGGTTTGATCAGCTGCTAATTGAATCTGAGAGCGTAATGAGGGGGTCAGTGGGACGGCTCATTGTTTTAGGCCCATCTGGAGCTTCGCCCTCGGGGGCACATGAACAAACAGACACACACACACATTTTACGCATTTTTCTGTTCAGATATGCAGAAGTGCCCAGGCATGCAGAAACATAAATATGCCAAGAGCTGATGCAACACAGACATAGGAAACATGCGCATGCAGGCGAATGTGAGAGGAGAGGAGTTATGTGGAGAAAAGGATGTGGAGACAAGGATGTGGAGACAAGGATGTGGAGACAAGGATGTGGAGACAAGGATGTGGAGAAAATGATTGGTAGGGAAGGAGGTGGAGAGAAGGGTGTGGAGAAAAGGGTGTGGAGAAAAGGGTGTGGAGAGAAGGGTTTGGAGAGAAGGGTGTGGAGAAAAGGGTGTGGAGAGAAGGGTTTGGCGAGAAGGAGGTGGAGAGAAGGTTGTGGAGAAAAGGAGGTGGGGAGAAAGAGGTGGAGAGAAGGATCTGGAGAGAAGGGTGTTGAGAGAAGGATGTGGAGAAAGGGATGCGTAGAGAAGAAGGTGGAGAGATGGATGTGGAGAGAAGGAGGTGGAGAGGCAGGAAGTGATGCAGAGGTCCACATGAGAAACAGCAAAAAGAAAAAGGGCAACTCAGATTTATGAGTAGTAGTTCCACAAAGCTGGAGTGAGTTGATCAACCTTCTACTTCGTGTCGTGAGATCATAGAACTTCAGGGGGGCGTTTGAAGAGGTGGGCTTAACATATTCATACAGAGTTTGAGTTTGAATAAGCCTGGGATGAGAAACTGGGAATATCCGGTTTCAGGACAGCTGACATGAATTTGTTTAATCAACTCAGGTTAACGCTTAGATGAACTAGTAAAAGCCAACACCAATGGAGCTCAGATACTGTGATTCACCATGGCAACCGGTGAGACACTATGGTCGCCATGGCAACCAGTGAGACGCTATGGTCGCCATACTTCAGGCTGATTAAGCAGGAAGTTTTAACGCGCTCACCAAAGTATATTCATCTAAAAAAAAGAGAGACTTCGTTAGAGAAGGAGAGAAAACTGGCGTGGGAGGGAAATGTTGCCTGAGTGAATGTATCTACTAGTTTTACCGTAATTTATTGATTTTTTTTTAGAATGGCCTCTTGTTAGTAGAGTGAGAGTACAACCTCAACTCAAACACTGTAAACGCGTTAGTACTGCAGCACACATGTAATCATGCAATCATGCAAAGTGTATCATTCTAGTTATAACAAAGGTAGCGGCGCCGACTGGAATTATTTAAATTTTAATGAAAGGTCAGTTAAGGGCCATACAATATTCCCGCATGTGTGCAGCGATAGCACCACAGAGATCCAAAGTTTCAACCGAAACCCACAGTATCTCGGATCAAATCGAGTTTTAAAGGTCAGCCGGGAGAAATATTACAAATATTGAATTCCAGACGTTTCAAATCCGTTCTTACATTGTCCATTATCAAATGTCATCCAATCCGGCTCTCCGCTGCCCCGCCCACTTCCCCTCCCTTGTTGTGCGTAATGGAAGGCCACTTACTGAGATCCTACATTACTCCTAATGAGAGAAGCTGCAAGAGACATGTCATTCCATTAACCGTATCAGCATCGTTTTCTCTCTCCGTTACACACATACACACACACACATGCACGCACCCACACACACACTGCATGCTCTTGATGAATGAGCGTCGTCTTGCATTTGAAGAAACGATGAACTACAGCGCAGCCATCTGGCCGAGGATGGTCTCGTCTCCTGCTTACAGTCGGACCGACGAGATGAAACTTTGACATCATCTCACTTGACACAAAAAGAAAATTGACCCAATAATATGCCGCAAAAACACAATCAGATTTAATTTTCTATTTTTCTGGCCCATCTCTTCCTGGATCGATTATTGTTCTATATTCAACTTTGCTTCTCAAAACAATTTTTTTGGAAATTTTTTTTCATTGCACATTTTATTTCGATCAGGCATTTATTAATTTGATATCTTATTACGTGAAACAACAAATCATTTGGTCATGCGTGTTTTAAAACGGTAAAAAAATAATAATCTAATAAATTATTTCATGATTTGTATCTTATAGAAAACAGTCAGTTAACCCTTACTAGACTTTTTTTGTTTGTATAAAGTTACATAAGTCTGTTGCGTGAGTCCTCACATGCCTTAATATCCCTATTCTTATCCAATAAGACTTTCTCAATAGCTCTGGTGAAAGCCTCTTCCTTGGTGACCTTTTTGACCTGTGGTGTCCCCCATGGCTCCAGCCGTGGCCCCTTACTGTTTAGAATATACATGCTGCCACTGGGTCATATTATAAACAGGTTTTAGCCACATTTTTTGATAAAAATAGTGACTCAAAATGAGCTCAACCAGACAGTTGAGCAGGATAAGAGAATGTTAAATTAAGAAAGGCAAAAAAAGAAAAAGAAAAGAAGATGTAAACACGGGATAAGAGAACCACAGGAAGGACTGGAGAGAGAACAGAGAAGTTGGTTCAGATTCTAGGGAGGAAAAGGAAGGTAAGATAGCAATGAAGGAAGAGAGGTGGAAAGAAGCTCTGCGGTCGGGGCAGATGCAGCAGAGGGAGTAGAGTCAGGTTAATTACATTAAAGATGAGTTGAAGATGGGTGAAGAGGAGGATGGAGAGACACTGAAGGGTCGGATATGCTTGAATATGCAGCAACAGTAGCGAGTATCAATTGTGCCTCATCTCCTTCTGACCATAAAGTACACGCCTGGGGCTAACAAGCACACCCACCCATACACCCACACACACACACACACATGCACACACACACACACACACACACACATGCACACACACACAAGCACACACAGCTGTTAGCATAGTTTGGAGGCAGCAGGGACACATTAGATTCTACTAGAACGGGAAAAAAAATGTCGCCATTCCATTATTCAATCAAAATCACATTAACCTCTCTCTCTACCTGGCTCCTCTTCGTGATCCCCCCCCACCCATCCTCACTCACACCTTCCTACTGCGGGCACCCGTATGACAGGCAGGTCCATGACAAGTGTGTTACATTCAAATGATTCTCCGGTGCCAGTAGCAACAGCGATTTTAACTTTTAAGGTAATGGCCCCGGCTCCGGTCTGTGGAGCCATAAAACGCTCCCTGTCCTTTATTCACTCTGTTGGGAGAGAGCTGATCAACATCGAAAGAGGAGCAAGTGTAAGAAAGCAATCCAGTTTATTCAGCAATAAGTGCCGGTGACAGAGAAGATAAATGAGACATTAAAACTCTGACCTGCAGCAGCTTTAGACAACTGGCTCCTTGCATGCAAGTGTGTGTGTGTGTGTGTGTGTGTGTGTGTGTGTGTGTGTGTGTGTGTGTGTGTGTGTGTGTGTGTGTGTACGATGACGTGATCACGGAGGTCCATGCCAAATGACTCCCTTTATCATGTTAAGAGGGATGTTTCTTCTTTTTACACAACTCAACAGTGAATGCCACTCCTGTCAGGTGTGTGTGTGTTTGTGTGTGTGTGTTTGTGTTGTGTGTGTTTGTGTGTGTGCGTGGGTGGGTTTTCTGGCTTAAGCAGAGAACACATGAGATGTGATGGGAGCTGATATCCCCCAGGCAAAGACAAGTCTGACCTTTAATTTCACTGAGAGGGGAGAGAAAAAGAACAGAGTTGATCAGGAGGGAAGGAGGAATGGCGAGTGGGAGGAGGAGGAAGAGGAGGAAGAGGAGGAAGAGGAGGAGGGACTGTCAACCGCTCGACTTTGAGCCCCTCTCTATACAAACTGGTATGGATGCTGGTATGAAACACATTGTTTGCTGTGAAAGAGCAGAACCCAACCACATATTTCCTTTATTGTTAGTGGCAGTAACCGGATTTATTCTGCTAAGGACATTGAATCTGTCGTGACCCATCAAACCTTGACACTAAAACTGGAGATTACACTGGCACTCGTACCTCTTTCCCGCGGATCACTGTTGAAATCGAAAGCTTGAATACGCACCAGCTGACGATGAGAAAGCCTAATATAGAATAACATTTAGGTGGGTTTCCATGGGACACTTGTAGGTCGCCTGTTTACATGACATGTGATCTTTTCAGACCCGCCTCATCTAATCGGAAACAGCTTGCTGACCTAGCAGACGATCCACACATCAGTCCGATAATGCTAAGCTGGGTGCGGACCGCCAACAAGCACCTAGAAGAAGCATACGACAAAGAGGGCATGAGCGGAAGTGACTTTTCGTCCGTCTAACCGTGTTAAAGTCTTTCAAAGTTGCAATGAATAAATGACTCTCCGATGAAGTCGCCATATTTAAAATGCGTTGCGTCGCTGAAAAAACCCATTACGTCAGATCATTACGTCACGTCACTTGGCATGCGCAGATACAACTTTCAGAAAGAGCGTTTACATGCAGTGACTGGCTAAAGACTTCCCTAAATAACTTAAACTACCTCCTTGCAAAGGAATGAAATCTCATCCGGAATTGGACTTTTCTTTCGGAGAGGGTCGTTTACATGCAGCGTTTTTAGGCATCTTTTCCGAATCTATTTGGAATGACTCTGTCCATGTAAACCCGCTGTTTGTTGTTGCATCATGGGTTCTTTGTTGCCTGAACATTGCTACAGTCCAGTGAGTCTCCCTATAACTGTGTCTGTTAGGGTTAGATAGACAAAGCAAGTTTAAGGAAGCCCCGTTTAAATCAGACGTATCTGCAGAGATCTTTACGGTAATACATTAAGAAAATCCGCTGCACAAACCAATGATCTAGTATTTTGTTCTAACTGCATGTGTCTCGTTTCACTTTTACGAGGAAAAGAGGTTGAGTAGGATCTGATCCTTGGACAGACTGTGTGTTGTGTAAAACCTCCCTAAATGGAGTAGGATCAGTGTTTCCCACAGGGAGTATTATGGTGCAAACTCGCCGTCCGCTTCAAATCAAGTCTGAACATCTGAGCGCAGTCGTTGATTATTATTCACATGCCTTAAAATGCAGATATGGTCAAGAATGAACTCTTTGAACTTCCACATTCTATATAAAAAGTATAGTGTTAGTTGTGCAGACATGTGAATATGCTTTTAGAATGAAGGAAATTCTGTATTTACCACTGTTCAGTCGTTTAATGCTAGTTTTGTTAGCTCCTAGCATATTCACTTCAGCCGCTATTCGCTCTCATTCATTTCAACAGGTCGGAATACATCCACAATGCCGACCAGCCTTACTTCCAGTGTAATCCTTCAAAATAAGAGCACTTAAAATACATTACTCATTATGATTTTAAAACTTTCAAGTATATCAGTATCAGCCGGTCAGACTTTCTAAAAATTGGTGGTCGTTGACCGGCCAAGAAAATAGCAATCGGTTCACCTCTAAAAATATCCACAACTTAATCGAGTACATAACAATGTTTTCTTTCCACGATGAAGATGAGGTGACCAAGATTCACTAGCTACACTTACTTCTACTAAATCCATGGAAGATAATTGACAAAAGCCAAGACAAAAATGTAGCACAAGCTAAATATTCTGTTCAATGGTAGAACAGGAAAGATGGTGAACTACGGCTCGGTGGAGCAAAGCTAGGTGAAACTCCGGCGGAGGTCTGCAGTGGTCCTGATTTGTAAATGAGGTGAGCGCTAGTGGAACTGCCGTCTGGGGAATGAGGAGTCTGAAAAAGTCATTTCTTCACATCAGATTTTATATTCTGCATTATATATCCTGATTTATTCAAAGCAGCTTTTTTGAATCTGGAGAGGTCAAAGTGCATGTGATTATCCAATTTAAGTTGCGGCGATGTTTGCACAGGGTGATATCACCATATCACTCATTAAATGACTCATTAAATAAATGATTCCCCGCGGGATGTCAGAGCCGTTAAATCCACCGTTCAATGATCTGACCGGCTCAATATAGGTAAAAATAAAAGAGACTAATTATTTGTTTCCATTTTTTGGCTACGAGTGAGAGCCGGAGTGAGCGTGCAAGTGAGAGTGTGTGAGAACAAAGTGAGTGTCTGTGTGTATAAAGGCTTTAGGCTAATCCTGTTGTATTCAACTGGATCAAAGTTGCTTTTTAAGCTCTATTTGTAAAGTGTGTGTGTTACAGCTAATGGACTAATGTCTCCACACACACTCAGATTAACACAGGAAAATACCTTACAGTTCCCTAAATCGTTGCATTTTACACCTCAACACGCTATACTCATGTGTGTGTGCTACTATTTGTGCGTTTGTGTGTGTTCCATTACGACCAAACATGACAAAACGAAAATCGTGCTGTCTGGTTTCAAGATTGGGTAAATCTTCCCAGACACACACCCACCAATAATCTGTCTCCTCATACACACATTAAACACACACACGCACACACACACACTTGCAGCAGGAGGTTGTTGTTTCCTCAAGCTTTTGACAGCTCCTAGGCAGGAAGTGAGAGATAAGAATGGATAAGAGAGGAGCGAAGACGGAGAGCTAGAATGAAGGAGGACAGAGAGAAGACACAGGAGAGGGTGGCAGCAGCTGAGAGACACGTTTGGTCTTTTTGTCGACTCTTCACTCCACAACAATGGATTGGAATGGAAACCACCACTATGAGATAAGCGTTTTGCAAACATTCACGGCCATATAAGGTGAACAGTGAAGGATTTGTTCGCTTTTTTATACAACCCTGTCTCATGAGGCTGGTTAATACGACTGCAAATAAATATCAAAGATTGTTTTTCCCTTTAACCTTGATGATGATTAAGGAGCGATTATTTGTTATTGCCACTGTTTTATAGGAACAAAATGTGCCCCGAACACAGACACAGAATTCTTATTAGAGATAGCCTTTCCCAGCTGACGTGCCGTCACACTCATTTTCACACCAAGGTGCAATTTAGAGTCACCATTTCACCAATGTTCCATGTTTTTGGACTGTTGAAGGACCCCATGGAAAAACGGGGAGAACATACAACCTCCGCACTGGCCAAGGTTGGATTTGAACTTTGAACCTCCTTGCTGTGATGTAACTTTATCACCAAACCGCTGAGGTGCCGACTGGCAAATGCCTTATATAAATCTGGTTTTGTTTTCATAAGCCACGCCCCTTTCATTTGTAAGTGACACAACAACAGATTCAAATAAAGCTGATTTGTTTTATCTTGATCTATCATATAAATCCCCTAAATTTACCATAACCTGACAAATTATTTTGTAAAAAAAAACATCATAAAAATTTAGTATATCATGGAAAATATCTCATTTGTAATTAGATAGTCTTAACATTTTGGTGAACATGTTTTTAGAAAACTATTGACAACTGACATAAAACTACCTGATATAACTGACTTTTTTCAAATGTGTCAAGTAACAGACATAATTCTGCTGAATAATTCCTCACATGCTTATACGCTTAACATAACGGGGGTTAATGCTTCCTCCTCTTTGGCCACTTTGACCTGTGGTGTCCCCCAGGGCTCCGCCCTTGGCCTCTTACTCTTCAGCATAAACATGCTGACACTGGGTCATAATTTAAAACAGGTTCAGTCAAGTGGCACCCTATTTTCAAGGAGAATCATTACTCAAAACATGTTCTGTTAAGCCTCATCCTGCTGACTGAGGTCCTCGCCGGTGCGTTCGCTGTTCGTGTTTATTATTCTTTCAGAATAAATCTACAAATCATAAAGAATGCACTTGAGTGCTTAACAGTACGGCGTGAAAGGTCGTGACTAGCGATGTTGTGAGAATCATGTGAGCAGATAGGGTAAGGCGGGTCACAGCGTAAACATCAGGATACCAGAGGAGTGAGTTCTTTTTTTGGAAAGTCACATCTGCATGTTCACTGCCCTGATGTGAGCATTACAGCGATCCGGTCAAAGACTTATCTAAGTCCTCCGGTCATCGCAACCTGAGTCCAGGGGAGTATTTATTACCAATTAACTTTCCCCCGTAGGGTGATATTCTGTACTGCACTGGGCGGCATTAATGTCTATGTTGGAACCGATTTACTAGCATTGTAACGAGCAGGAATGGTTGAATTTTAGCCAACTAGACTAGCCTACTGGTGGGAGGATCAGGCTCCTCCCACCAGTAGTGTATGTGTTGGCCAGATCTGGAACAGCTTTAAACCCGACGAGAAACGTTTATAGGTGCCTTTCTTAGGTTCGCTGTGCCAATGCTGTATAAGCGAAGCAGGTCCTTTAAATATAAGTCACAAGGACGAGTTCTTGACCGTCTGAGAGATCAGAGGCATGGTTGGGCTTTATAGATCACCAGGATGATACAATCATACATACATGAGAGAATATATGATTTCGCCACAGGAGCGTCACTTATCTTTAGATGTGAGTGAGGTGGAATAATTGCTGTTTTCTGCAGAGGTCAACATCTGGGTCATCCTTTCCAGTGTAACTTCTTTTTTTCTGAAATTATTATCATCATATTATCACAACTGTATCAGAGTTCCTCGAGAATACTACTAAGTCTTGATTAACTACATAGAAGGTTGCAGTATATTACATAGAATGGTGTAGATTATTAAGTAGAATAATGTAGTTTATTACATAGAATGGTGTAGTTTATTATATAGAATGGTGTAGTTTATTACATAGAATGATGTAGTTTATTACATAGAATGGTGTAGTTTATTACATAGAATGGTGTAGTTTATTACATAGAATGATGTAGTTTATTACATAGAATGGTGTAGTTTATTACATAGAATGATGTAGTTTATTACGTAAAAATATGTAGTTTATTACATAGAATGGTGTATTTTATTACATAGAATGGTGTAGTTTATTACATAGAATGGTGTAGTTTATTACATAGAATGATGTAGTTTATAACGTACAAATATGTAGTTTATTATATAGAATGATGTAGTTTATTACGTAAAAATATGTAGTTTATTACATAGAATGGTGTATTTTATTACATAGAATGGTGTAGTTTATTACATAGAATGATGTAGTTTATTACGTAGAAATATGTAGTTTATTACATAGAATGGTGTATTTTATTACATAGAATGGTGTAGTTTATTACGTAGAATGATGTAGTTTATTAGGTAGAAATATGTAGTTTATTACATAGAATGGTGTATTTTATTACATAGAATGGTGTAGTTTATTACATAGAATGGTGTAGTTTATTACATAGAATGATGTAGTTTATAACGTACAAATATGTAGTTTATTATATAGAATGATGTAGTTTATTACGTAAAAATATGTAGTTTATTACATAGAATGGTGTATTTTATTACATAGAATGGTGTAGTTTATTACATAGAATGATGTAGTTTATTACGTAGAAATATGTAGTTTATTACATAGAATGGTGTATTTTATTACATAGAATGGTGTAGTTTATTACGTAGAATGATGTAGTTTATTAGGTAGAAATATGTAGTTTATTACATAGAATGGTGTAGTTTATTACATAGAATGATGTAGTTTATTACATAGAATAATGTAGTTTATTACATAGAATGGTGTAGTTTATTATATAGAATGGTTTGTTTTGTATACCTTAACTTTCCACTAGCAGCAATATTCTTTAAATAGTCCATTTACATAACATATATATAATTTTTTTACAGTAAGGAAGGATGTCTTATCTTTGTAGATACTTAATAACAACTTAATTATAGGCAGTTGTGCTGTTTTCTGTCTATCATTGATTGTGTTTATTTATTTCTTAATCTTTAAATAGTAACTATTGCTGTAAGTCAAACAATTTATTTGAGGACTGAGATAATAACTGTGGTGCAGATCTGCTGGCAGTATCTCTATCTCTATATCTAATACGAGGAATCACAGCAAGCATCGGTGTAATGGTTATGAAAAACTTTATTAGAAAAACACAGAGGAGCAGAAAAACACAAACATATTGGTCAACGTCAGTGATTCTCATCTATCTGCAGCTCCAACGACAACAACCCGTTTGATCTCTGCCATATCATAGCAATCCTAGCAGTCAGAGCCAATCCACCCACAGAAGTTTGGAGTATTATGGTATTCCCCATTCATGGAGACACAGAGGCTACTGTACATATTTAATCTGTTGCCATGGTAACGGAAACTTGAGAGAGGGAGAGAAAAAGAAATCAATGACATTTTTATCTGTACGTGTATCTGGGTAAACATTTCTCTTTAGGTAAATCATCCCGCTCATACACTCATGCATGAACAAAAACAGGCACAGGTAACACACACACACACACACACACACACACACACAAAGGGTTACACACCATCAGTGTGTTTTGCTGGAGGAATCCGGGGCTGCAGTCTGTGGTTGTCTGTGGTTGTTACATCTCAGAGACAGAGCAGGCAGCCGTTAATATTTTGTGTACTTATTTGTATTGGTAAGGAGGATAAATTGCTTTGCAATAGAAACTGAAAACTTGTGTGACTTTATAGTTGAACGAAACAAGTGAGGCGACAGCTAAAAATCTGATGATTGCCAGGCCATTTCCCACTTAACTGGAGGAGAAAGGAAGTTCCTCTCTTTGCCTGTGATTTAGAGAAAATTTGCCTTTGTTTTAAAAAAAACAAAAAACCAACAAATATGAATGAAATAATGAGTACTATGGATCAAAGAGGAAGCGTCAAGGTCCATATTCTGAGATTAAAGCTCCATTTGTGTCTTGATTAAGGTCCAAAAATGTTGTAATTTCATCAGTGTGTATAAACTATTGAGCAAATCGTGCCATAAAAACCTCTTTCTAAAAAAAGTCCATTTAATTTACAGTTAAATTCCGGCAGCAGTGGTTGCCAGAATTTCACCATTAAAAAGACACCGACCATGTGCCAAACATAAAGGTAAAAAATACAAAAAGTGATAAACTGCAAACCTCTTTACAAAGACATTAAATATAATGAGAGTAAATTAAAATGTTTTTTTACAGTACATTTTAACGTACAGATAACAGAAAACCTGTAAATAAGACAACAATAGACGACTCGTAACATCCTGGTATTTTTCTCTTATTGTTCTGTTATTTTATCAAATAAAAGTGAAAGTTTGAAAGTTTGTACTTTCACTGTAAAATTTGATTTTCAACATTCTCCGACCTTAAAAAAATATTGTTTTCTGAATTTAATATTCTCTTACTGTTGTCATTTGATTTTTTTTTTTTTTATTACCATAATTTGACCTCTCAATTTCAGAGTTCAGAATCTATTTATTATATTCTATTATATGATATAATCTATTTTATGTATGTATTATGCATATTTTAGTCTGAATTTATTGTAATACTGTTTATATAATGTCCTCGTAAACACCTTTTTTTTTTCCCATGCTATTTTTCCACATGTTAATTTTTCTTTATTTTGTTAAGCTCTACCCATCTTGAGATTCTGCTATGAATCTCATAGTGTGTGTGTGTGTGTGTGTGTGTGTGTGTGTGTGTTTGTCTGTAAGAAGTAGGAAGAATGTGGGCATAAGTAATAAATGCATTGTCACTTTCTATTTGCCGTGCTGAAGCATCAGCGCACGCCTCTCCCGCGGGAGGAGACTCCAACTCTTTGAGCTCTGAGGCGGAAGAGATGGAACGCTGGTACAAAGTGCAGGAAAACGAGTGCAGGGAGGTCGAGAGGGGAGGGGAAGGAGGTGCAGAGGTTTCAGAGATGGACATGGAAATGGAAAGGAGAGGAACAAGCTTTCTTAATTTTCTGCAGATCCTTCATGTTAACGCCGTGACTCAAAAACAATTTCATGGATCATTTTCAGATTTTAAAACCATTTAGACATTATGTTTGCGACACACAGGGGAGTTTTATCTCCAAAAGTTTTCGGGTCATAACTTCTCAACTGTTGGTACGATCGAGTCCAAATTGGGTGCGTGTGAATCGACCTTTGGAGATCTATCTTGTTAACGTAGTCTTTTATTCTAATAGTTCATATTTTACCCACTAGAGGGAGCTTTTGGTATAAAAAACACAGTTTTCAGGACATATTTTATAATTTCTGTCATGGATCAAATTTTATACCCACATAAACTTTAGGGCGAGGAAGATTGAGTTTGGGAAAGGTCAGTTGTACCTTTCCTATTCTACAGGGAGCTCGAGCTTCACAAGTTTTCGGCCCATAATTACTCAACCGTTAGTTCAAATTTGGTGCATATGAATGGACTCGCGGAGAACTTTCTTGTGTGTATATATATATATATATATATATATATATATATATTTATAATCTGTATAGTATTAGTATAGCTTCTTCTTTCTGGTGTTCCCTTTTGGGGTCAGCCCGGCGGATCATCTGTATCCATCCATAGTTACTGCTGGTACCCCGAAGGCCAACAGTACCAGTGTTGGCTGCTGTTGTCTGATATATTATTAGTATATAATAATAATATTGATATTGATGGTTTTGTATATAGTATAGTATTAGTATATAGTATAGTATTTGTTTGTTTATTACAGGTCATACTCCCATCGGTTTATTTAACAGTGTTTTTGTTTAGTTTTCTTTCTTTCAGATTTTCCTCATATGCAGTAATATTAGGTAATATTAGGTATATTAGGTATATTAGGGATTTTCATGTCAGGCCACAATGATCCCTTATTTTACTGTAGATGTAGCAAATTGATTCTGGGCTTATTAAAACTGGGTTGGCGCTCCCTGCTGAGTTTGCACAGTATATGACAAGTTTTAAGATAAGAAATACTTTATGGACCTTTATGGTGGCCTTAGAGGAAGTGTTTGGTCCAGGAGCTCCTTAAACTGATTTTCCATAGATGGTTTCCTCAGTCATGGTCATTGGTTTTGTCCAGCTGCACACAACCAGAGTTAAACCCAACTTTCATTCCCAGGTTGGATAGTTTGACTGAACTTTATTAAGGCCAAACAAGGACACGCCCAAATTATACTGTTATAGTGATAGACAGCTCAACGCTCAGCCATCAGCAATGGAATATCCATCCATCCGTTCATCCATCCATCCATCAGTCCCTCCATCCGTCCATCTATCAGTCTGTCCGTCTTTCCATCCATCCATCCATCCATCTGTCCGTCCATCCATCCATCAATCCATCCGTCCATCCATCAGTCCATTCGTCCATCCATCCATCCATCAGTCCCTCCATCCGTCCATCTATCAGACTGTCCGTCCTTCCATCCATCCATCCAACCATCCATCCATCTGTCCATCCGTCCATCCATCAATTCATCCGTCCATCCATCAGTCCATTCGTCCATCCATCTATATATCCATCCAACCATCCAACAGTCCATCCATCCATCAGTCCATCGTCTATCCATCCATCCATCCATCAGTCCATTCGTCCATCCATCTATACATCCATCCAACCATCCAACAGTCCATCCATCCATCTTTCCATCCGTTCATCCATCCATCCATCCTTCCAACCATTAGTTCACCCGTCCATCCGTCTACCTGTCCAGCCATCTATACATCCATCTATACAGCCATCCATCCTTCCATCGAACAAACCCACTTCCGGACCCATTTCCACCTCATATCTGGAGTCAGGTAGCGGTAGCATCAGGCAAGGCGTGGTATTCCAGACGTCCTTTTCCGAGAAAGTCTCTCCATCGCATTCTGAGGTATTCCCAGCTCAGATGATATATAATCCCTCCAGATTATCTCCATAGGGAGATACCATCATAGGAAGTTGAGACAGCTCAACAGGGGAGAGCGATGGACAACACCTCAAAAGGATACATACTGTACATCCATGAGAAGCACTGCTTCACATTGCATAGGCTGGATTACAAAGGTGTGGGTTTGCTGAGCGTAATACTCTATGAATAAAATATCCTGTTTTTCATAATCAATAAAAAAGACCTCATGTCCTCTGTAGGTGGTAAAATATCAGAACAAACACGCAACATATTTACATACTAGCTTTATCTGTGACGCAGGATTTTAATTTCCTTTAGTTGCTGACCAAACAGTGCATATCCTGGATCCACTGGAACATCAAACTGATTGCATGTATCTTAATATGGAAAATATCTAATTGAAGTTTTCTGAACAGTCTTTTATTCCCTTTTAGTATTTGTGGTTCATTTAAATTGGATTTGCATGAAAATTATATCCCAGGAAAAGTCAGGAATATTATTGAATCCTCACCTCCGCCTGGACCGCAGAGCCTCCAAAACTATTTCATGGATCATTTGATCTGGACGGAACTGGATTGATTTTGGGAAAGGTCGCTTGTATATTTCTGAAACTAGTGGGAGCTTTATCTCCAAAAGTTGTCAGCCCAATATTTCCCAATAGATGATCTGATTTAGTGGGGAGGTTTTTGTTTTTTTTCACGAAAAACTCTTTTTCGGACAAAACTTTAAAAAATTACTTTCAAAAGTAATTTCTGAAGTTTGTACAACGCAGGTGATTGGGGGATTTTGGGGGATATACCCTCGCTGTCAGATTGACAGTGAGGCCTAGTTTTCAGTGTCCGACTTAAGGTCCGTTGATCGGTTTGGCTGATAAGGCGGACTTCCACTTATCCAAAGTTTGGCGGTTCGATCTCCGGACCCTGCGGCCTATTTGTCAAAGTGTCCTTGAGCACGACTCTGAACTCGGAGTCTCCTGACGGAGCAACTCCTGGTTGGCTTACACCCTCCATTGTGTAAATGTTTGGATGAAAGGGTGACTACTGGCTCCTGTTAAACCACTTTGAGCGATCGAGCGGACTATTAAGGTCGTGAATAAGGTGTCCGTTTTCGGTTCAATACTGCGTGCTCTGCATCGCTATGGGGACGTAAGGATGCAATCCGTCTCCTGCATATTAACTCAAACACGAACGTTGGCAACTGATTAGCCTAAGAACATAGCGTCCAAATGTCTCCGTATCATATTTACATTAGTTAATATTAACCCCTCTGCATCCTGTGGCGAGGCGCGGTCGCTATGGTAATCTATGATATTTACCCCAGCTGCGTCCGTTCTTGTGGGTTTTTGCCTTGGTGACGGTAAATACACTTTTATTACCATTTGCTGGAGATGGCGAGATATGAAACAATTTATTTTTCCTGTTGAGTCACTGCTCTCAGAAGCCCAGATGTCAGGGGCCTGGTGTCTAACATTAATGTTTTAGAGAGGCAGATCTCCCATGGCAGACTTCATACCTGATTTAAAACCCAACACGGTGTCACGGGGGGGCAGCACTGACGCAGACGCGGCACCACTCGGGGGGGTTATTCTGAGGCGTTCGGAGACTTTTGCTGTTAAGTAAACAAGAAATTGCGTTAAATCAGAAAACACCACCAGCGACTTGGAAGTCTCTCCATTGGCAATTAAAGAGATAATAGGCGGTTTATGTTGGGTACTGTGTTTTGTTGATAGAGGGTTTACCGAGATTAATCCTGCAACTTTAGGATTAAACGGGATCAAATGTATTTGAATGATGCAGTGCTTTTAATTTGATTAAATCAAAGGGAAAATGTTTAAGCCGTTTCGAGGGCATAGGGTTTAAAATGGCTTCGGGTCGAGTATAGAACAAGTGAGGTCGGGAATGTAAGAAGCCGTACAAAGCCTTTTTGTACGGTAATAGCAGGGACATTATAATAGACTATTATATGGAAATTACAACACCTGAACATTTTAAGCGTTTCTAAAGGTCCACCAAACAGAATTGCTTTCTGTGGAGAAAAATAAATAACACCACTTTGTGGCAGCTTCAGTGGCTCCCTCCTTTGTTTGCTCATGTTTTCATGCTGTGAGAAGAACCTGGATGTCCGTACAAACCTGCGTCTCCTGCAGTCTCAGCCAGTAACAAAGCACAGAGAAATAGTCGACGCGCTCGACTGCGGCGCCGCTCCAAGAAGGTTGAGGACCTCTGATCCGAAGGTCAGGGGTTTAATCAGCCGCGCTTGGTTCTGCAGCTCCTTTCTTGTCAATCTTGGCATCATGCCAGTGGGAACTTACACTCAATTACTATAATTAATAACACAATTAAATGAAGTATTTTTGGGTCCAAAATCTAAATTTAAAATACTCTAATCGTGTCACCAATGGAGTTCCCTTTTTAAATAACAATCACTAACAAATCTCTTTTTACAGTGTGTAATATTGGTCTTACAATACAGCAGGAATAAAACAGAATCATCAGAACGATCCATCAATAATAAACAAATATCTATTTACTGTTGAATGTTTTAGGTTTCCTGAAGTCTAAACTGGATTTTTGACTCCAACTTATTAATTTCAGTTCTAAATACTTAATTTGATTGAGTGTTACAAGTTGAAGTCATTTTTTTAATTCATCCAACAATTCTATTTTTACAGTGTTGGGAGGCCAGAGAGAAAGGAATAAGTAGATAAACTTGAGGAATGCTAATTTGTTATTGTCTAAATGTTATTTGGCATCATTGCATGTTTTCTTTTTTTATAAAAAAATGTCCCCCCTTTTTTTTTTTCAATAGTGTTTCAATTTGAATTTTTCCAATTCGTCACTCCCCATAATGACAAGTCTGAATACGAAGAGAACAAAACAAAGCGTTTTTCAGGTTGGGATAAAAGTCTCTCTTGAGGAAAAAGTATCTAATTTTGATTTATATATTTGAAAGTTTGAGTTTAAAAAAAGAATAAAACAGTGAGTGGATGCTGTTTGTTTTCCTTACCGTTTTATTAAATTGTATTAATTTTCACTGATTCGTTTTTCTAATCACATATTTGGGTACCTGGAGGGCCGACTGACCAACCAAGGGTCAAAGGTTAATGTTAATGGTAATGGTAAAGTTACATAATTCCATTTAGTAATTCCAAATGCTTTAATATGCCCCCCAAAAAATCATACTTATCAAATTAGACTTTCTATATAGGCATGGATAATTCTCAATGGCCCCTTTGACCTGTGGTGTCCCCCGGGGCTTCACCCTTGGCCCCTTTTACTTTAGCACGTACATGCGGCCTCTGGGTGATTTATAAACAGGTTTTACTGCAGCTTTTTATATTTCCTGTCAGAAAAATAGCCCTCAGATCCCAAATAAATGTTTCTGGTGACTACAGCTTTGACTTTTGGAGTTAATCTTTCTGTCCTCTCAGGCAGGAAGTTGATTTTATGATGAACGCTGCTATGTGAAGAAAAAAACAGCACAGGCGTTTAGGTCCGTGGCTGTTTCCCTCTGCATGATGCTCAGAGCTACCTTCAAGCAAAGCAACAATGGCCGACTTATCCCAAAAACAGCGGGCTTGGAGACTCCAGGGGGGTGAAGACACCCAGTCGTGGGTTGAGTTTTTCATTTATTGACCTCATCCATGACGACATAAGTAGATTCTGTATTTCAATGGACGGCCAGTGGAAGTGCAAAGTCAGGTGATTTTTGACAAAACAAATACAAAGAACTCAGATTGGTCTAATTTAACAGTGTTAATGGGATACGATGAGTATAATTGAATTAATACGGACTCAGGTCAATAAATTGTATGCTTTCATAATCGTGTTAATATTGCAGTAAATAGTGGTTTCTTTGAATTTTTTCTTTTAAGAACACAGGTCACAAAATACAACAATTAAGTAATGATAATGTAAAAAGTATTTTTGCTTTCTGCATATTTAAATTACGATATTAATTTCAAAAAGTAGTTTATTTATTACCACTTTGGACATAATTTTAAGCCATTAGGTCCCCGTCTCTTCCAAAACAGAAATATTCAGCACACACTAGAGTCACCGCTATTAGTATTATGTTATTACGTATAAAAATGTTATTATATTGTATTATACTGTATAATAATGGTATAAAACTGCTATATAATATTATATACCACTATATATAGATACATATTTCTATATATAGATATATATATCTATATATATATATATGTATGTATATGCACGTTTCTTAAACACTCGATTAAAATTGTATGACATTTAAAGGTGGAAACTGAAAAGTCCCCAATCCCCTTCATGTACCAACAATCCCTCTCATTGAAGTCCTCAAATTAAACATAAAGGCATTGCCACGGTATTTTTTAGTAAAAACAAACTTCCCCAACAGAGTGAAATATGACCCGTAAGATTACAATATAATATAAACAAGATATATCTACTTAAGTCGATTCATATGGAACAAATTTGGACTAGATTGGATCGATGGTCGAGAAATTATGGCCCAAATAGTTTTGGGGGTAAAACTGCCCTTTGTGTCAGAAATATACAATTGATCCTTTCCAAAATCAATCCAGTTCTTCCTCAGATTAAAGTCTAAGAGGGTGTAAAGTTTGAAAATGAACCATTAAAACACTTTTTGAGGTATGTCTCGAAAAACAGTATTTTTCCTGTAAAGCTCCCCAAACTGAGTGAAATATGAACTATGAGATGACAATATAATCTCCTCAAATCGATTGATATGCATCAAATCCGGACTAAATCGGACCAAAGGTTGAGAATTTAAGAACTTTTGGAGAAAAAGGTTCCCCTGGTGTTGGACATATACAACCGAAGTTTTCCAAAAAACTCCCAGTTCTTCCCAACACTGCGATCTAGGTGGGTAAATTTTTTAAAAATGATCCATGATATGGTTCTGGAGTTATCAGATTAACGTCTATACTCCATAATATCCCCTGATCGGGGATATAACAAAACTTAAGCTTAGTTTTATCCATTATAAGTTATATGCAAAATATCAAGATTGAACAAAAAAAAAGAAGAAGTTCTTCAGGGACTTCATACATATGAACTATGAAATTTGTTACAAAATACATAAATGAAGGCAATTTAATCTTACAATACTGACGCTACCCGCTGGACTAGAACTCAGCCGGCAGGTCATCATCGTAGTTCAAAATCCGGAGCTCAGGGTGAAGCTGGAGGAGACCCGTTCCTTAGTTGTAGTAATAGCACCTAATAAATAACATTTACAGGATGCACCATGTGCTCCAGTCTCCTCCTCCACTCCCCCTGGATGGTGATCAGCATTTGACTGTCTGACACCCACCGGATTGCAGGTGAGGGGGTGCTAATCCTTGAGTACTGGGTTCTGTATGTAAGCTCTGAAGGATGCGATACAAGGAAATGTGGTTCCTATGGTAACATGAGCTGAAAGTGTGCAAACAAATTCAATTACTCTTTTTTTCCAGATTTCTTTTTCATTTTGCCTTCTCTGATCTCCATTTTTTTGTCTCTGTTCCTCCCACTCTCTTCTGGCATTTGGTAAAAGGAGGCAATTTGGAGGAAGGAAGTCGTTACGTGTAATTGCTTCGCATTCAGGATTCGGATTAAAGAGCAGGGAAACACGTTGGGCAATCTGTTGGATTTTAGTGTGCTGCGTTTGTGTGGCTCTTATTCGTGTTCATGGCTGAACGAAGAGTTCTTTTACAGCTCTGAGGCAACACGCAGAAAATATTCAAGAACAAATGAAATTGTGGTCGGTGTGTGACATAAAGAGAGAGAGAGAGAGAGAGAGAGAGAGAGAAATAGAGAGAGGAGGCAGTAATATTAACATCTTAAAAGCTTTAAAACAAAGATTTTTTTTCTTCCCCTTATCCCTTCAGTCTCTTCTGGTTCCCTATCCACTCTTCTATTAGTCTATTCCCCGTCGCCGGGTCATCCAGCTCCACTTTCAGAGTGATCCTCTCTATTTCGAAGAGAAATAACGAGGTATCCTGAGATAAAAGTTTTATGGAATGAGGACAAATGTTAACTTTTTTTTTTTAATCGAGTTCGTTTTCTGCCGGAATAATCCTTTCAGCGTTTTTAAGGGGGCTTAAGGAGTTGTATCTAAGGAGAGGTGAAGGTGGAGGAGAGGAATATTTTTAGTTATGACTCTCCAAGAAAAATGGCTATCTAAACTAAAATTATTCCCGGAGACAGACTTTTGTGCTTTTAATGGCTTATAATCCTTATTCAATTTGTTGCCAAATAATTTCAGCTTTTTCTGTTGAGAATCAAATGTGTTAATGTCATGATTTCAGCCAAATTAACTGATGTCAGTCGGTCAATCTGCAGACATTTTCTTTTACCTCTTGAACTGGAAATCTAGTACAGTGGTTGGCATTAATGCCTCACAGAGAGAATTTTCTGGGTTCCAATCCACCTGAGGGTTCAGGGGATTTCTGTGGGGGGCTTACATGTCCTCGCTGACTCTGCGTAGGTTC
Organism: Lophius piscatorius; assembly: GCA_009660295.1. NCBI lineage: Eukaryota > Metazoa > Chordata > Actinopteri > Lophiiformes > Lophiidae > Lophius > Lophius piscatorius. Next base: position 93,960 of record VRLP01002240.1, read on the forward strand.
AGGTACTCCGACTTCCTCTCACAGTCCAACAAAAATAAGCAATATAGTCGATTATGTCACTCCAAATTGCCCTTATAGAGACATATAGTTGTCTGTCTTTATGTTTCACCCAGTGATGAACTGGGCTACGTTCACACTCTCAGTCTAGTCCAGTTTGATGTGATCGGCAAAATGGCTAAGCAGCCTCATTCTGGTCGTTTCCGTGCCGGTTACATGCATGCGCCACACACACACACACACACCAAGCAGGAGCTACCGCTGTTACAAACAATCTCACCACTAAACCAGAAAACGCAAAGCTTGCAATTTGTAACACCAGTAAGGACAAAATAAGCTTTGGTGGAAAAACCCGAAAATGTTCTGCACAACAAACTTATTCACACACTTCTAATTTAATCACCTCGAGGAACATGGCAAGTATCAAGAAGCTAACCTTAGCAGAGCTGCTAATATTAGCAGAGCTGCTATGTATGTATGCTGTAAATTATGGTTTTCAAATGTAACCAGAAAACCCAAAGCTTGCAATTTGTAACACCAGTAAGGACAAAAGAAGCTGCAGTGGAACAAACCCCCAAGCGTCCGGCACAACAAACTTACTCAGAGACTTCAAAATGAGGAACACCGAGGAACACACCCAAGTTTCAAGATGCTTACGTGGGTAAAACGACTAAAGCTAGAGATATGTCAGAACATATACACAATGCCGTCCGGCATTACTTCCACTGTTATACTTCAAGGTAAGAGCACTTAAAATAAATTACTTATTATGGTTTTAAATCTTTAAAGGAAAAATCGGAAACGGCCAAAATCGATATTGATATCGGTGATCGGCAAAGAAAATTGAATGTTGATGTTTCTAGTAAATCCAATGTTTCTAGTGATGTTTCTAGTGTTGAAAGTGATGTTTGTGGTGTTCAATCAATCAATCAATCAATCTTTATTTATATCGCGCCAATTCACAACAACAGTTGTCTCTGGTGTTTTCCAGAAAGAGCAGGTCTAGACCAAACTCTTTATATAATTATCTACAGGACCCAACATATTCCTCCTTGAGCAGCACTTGGCGACAATGGCGAGAAAAAACTGCCCTTTAACGGGCAGAAATTTCGAGCAGATCCAAGACTCTGGGTGGACGGCCTACTGCCATGACCGGTCGGGTTTGAAAAAAAAGAGAGTGAGAGCGAGAAAGAGAGTTGAAAGTGATGTTTCCGGTGATGTTTCTAGTGTTTCTAGTGATGTTTCTAGTGTTTCTAGTGATATTTCCAGTGATGTTTCTAGTGTTTCCAGTGATGTTTCTAGTGTTTCTAGTGATGTTTCTAGTGTTTCCAGTGATGTTTCTAGTGTTTCCAGTGATGTTTCTAGTGTTTCTAGTGATGTTTCTAGTGTTTCTAGTGATGTTTCTAGTGTTTCCAGTGATGTTTCTAGTGTTTCCAGTGATGTTTCCAGTGATGTTTCTAGTGTTTCTAGTGATATTTCCAGTGATGTTTCTAGTGTTTCCAGTGATGTTTCTAGTGTTTCTAGTGATGTTTCTAGTGTTTCCGGTGATGTTTCTAGTGTTTCTAGTGATGTTTCTAG
>VRLP01002241.1:0-95513 GCA_009660295.1 Lophius piscatorius
TACAGGAAGTAACCGTCAACAATCTTCAATTACAGGAAGTAACAGTCAACTATCTTCAATTACAGGAAGTTACAGTCAACTATCTTCAATTACAGGAAGTAACCGTCAACAATCTTCAATTACAGGAAGTAACAGTCAACTATCTTCAATTACAGGAAGTTACAGTCAACTATCTTCAATTACAGGAAGTAACAGTCAACTATCTTCAATTACAGGACATAACAGTGGACTACCTTCAATTACAGGAAGTGATAGTCGACTACCTTCAATTGCATCATGTTATAACATCCTACCATCATCAATAAACAGCAAACAACAAAAAAAAGGGAAGGAGGAAGACGTATATATGAGAACTTGTAGGACACGGGGAGAGGAAGAGATGGAAATATGTAATGGTACTTTGGTTTAATGATAGCAAAAGACAAAAAAAGGTTGAAACTTCTAATTTATTTTCTGGGAGGATGAAAGAGAGAGAGGATACTGTTGGAGGAGAGGACTGTGGTCAAAAGTATCGTGAGATGCAAACTACGTAAATAATGACAACACAAACTTTTTTCGGACTTTAAGCATCCTCCATGAGCATCTCCTGTTCCTCTTTTCCTCCTGATGTACAGATTTATAGGACGCCACTCTCAGCTGATACATCACACGTCCGCGCTGTGAAAACAAACACTCCGCAGCTCTCACTCCTCCTCGCCGAGCAATCAACTCTTATTTCCCCGATGAGGAAAGAGGAATTTGCAGTAGTGAACAAGACCAGGTAGCTTTTCCATGGAAATCTCCTTCACCCTCTCTCTGAGGAGGCTGGATTGTGGCTCCTAAAGGCCACAGTCGCTCTAAATGAGCCCGCTAATGAAAGCGCAGGGAGTAGCATGTTTAAGAGCAAATGAGGATCCTCTTATTGATCAGGTGACTCTTTCGCCTTTACCTTATTGTTTACTATTGATTGTATTTGATCTCTGAAGAGCCGTTCTTACAGCCTCGATCATAGAGTGGGGTCAATTCATTACAGTCACAGACACTGGAGTATGTTTGTATGCTTAAAGTAAAATAGGTTATTTTTTTAAGCTGAGCTCAGCCAATAATCCCTCCACTCCACTGATCATATTTACCTCAAATCTCAAAAATCACCTCCCTACAGGATTAAACAATAACGGGCATTAAAGGCTACAGACATTGAGGTCCCCGAAGGGGAGATGAATGTGAAGTAGTTTTGTAAAGTCAAAAAACAAGAAATCTGGTGAAGCGATCCGCTTCATTTTCAAAGTCTTGGTTGACAAAAACACAAGTATCCCAATTATTCAATCACGTTTTTGAATTATATGACCACCCACATTTGTCTGCGCTAAATGTTAATCCCATTTAATTCTCGTTTAATTGGCCCTACATCCTGTTCGATAGTGACATAATGCTCTTTTATGGGGAATTTAAGTCCGGGGTGGATTTATAGGATTACCCTGGTCCTTTCCTCGGTCCATCCATCTGTACATAACAGTCTGACCTCATCTCCTCAAAATTTGCCGAACACAATTCTATGAAATGTCACACACTCTTTTAAGTGGTCCCAACTGTGTGAATTTCCTCAATCGTTTCTCCTGCTGCACTTTTTCCGTGACGTTTCTTAGTGCCTGTGCAATGAAGCTCAGCTGCGAAAAAAAACAGGATAAGATACATAGATCTTCCATCGTCCTGGTTTCTCTGGGAGAACTCTTGCTAGATTATTCTGGTTTCTCAAGATCGTGATTAACCTTAACCCAATCACTTAGCTTGACAATAAAAACAGATTACCCGAGGTATGCGATCCAAGTTGATTCATCACATGGTCACAGTTCGGACAATTGAGAAGTGAGGTCTCATAATTACGAGATCTTTCCTTGTAATTATGAGACAATATGTTTGTTTTTCTTTATCTTGGTGAACACGATGCGTTCCGTACATCTCTGTCCTAGAAATGTTCTATTCCTCTTACTTACCTGAAATAAACTCATCTGGCAAAACATGACTAAAGACTGACTTGACGTAACATGAAAAACGTGACTTGAGTTTTTTTCTATTTTAATGCCGCTGTGTAATTGTGCGTAAACGGTTACCCTCGTTCGTGTGAATTACGGGGCTGTTTTTAAACTCACTTTCAAATTTAGCTAAGGACCAACCTTTTAGCCTGTTCCAGACGGCCACTGCTTGATGATGAACGTTACACTGTTAATGATTCTTCATGGCCAAACTGTTCACAACAGTTTTAATGAGAATGAAATGTGTTTCTTTTCAGTTGTATTTTTAGTGTAAATAAATTCTGCAGAATATGTTCGTACAATCCAAGTGAATATTGGCCCAAACAGTCGACAAATTCTCTTTTAAGAGCCGTTTTTAAAATTCAGTCGGGGCGCTTTAGACAAAACACAAAAAACAAAAATTTATATTTTGTATTTAGTGAGTAGAATGGACATTATCCGCTACAGATAACTTCATGTTAAGAAGTTGATGTTAACTATTTCATGGATCATTTTCATACTTTGTAGCCCCATAGACCTTAGTGCGAGGAAGAACTGGATTGAATTTGGGAAATGTCGGTTGCATATTTCTGACACTAGGGGGAGTTTTATCTCCGATTTAGTCCAAATTTGGCGAAAATGAAATCCTTAGAAAATACATTGTATTTTACTCTAATATTATATATTTTGCTCAGAAGAAGGAACTTTTTATGACAAACTATGTTTTTAAAACAAAACTTCCCAACCATAGGTCCGACTTAGTCCAGATTTGTTGCATATGACTCAAATCTATCTGGTATATAACATATCGTTATGCCACTAGTTCATGTTTTACTGCCCTAGGGAAAGCTTTTTCGTGAAAAACATTTTTTTTACGGAAATAACTTCACATTGAATTTGAGGAATTCAATCAGGGGGATTCCTTGTGCAAAGAAATGGGGGGCTTTTCGGGTATATACCCTGACTTTCGGAGACGAATGCATAGGCCTAGATTCGTAACATTGATCAAATCCACATTATTTTGTATTTCATGAGCACAGATGAAGTGTATGATCACTTTAATATCGGAATGCAGGATATGATCCGACTCCTGCAACTGGGCATTCTGAGGTCATCTTTGCTCATTTTTATATGGAGGCTGTAGAATAATTAGTTAGGTAGAATAAGCAGGTAGGTTGTTCAGTGGTAAATTATCAGTGAAAAGAAATAAGTAAAGAAAGAATGCGAAGCGATTAATTGAATGGAAAATATTAGTCTCACATTTAAATGTATATGACTGACAGATCCTATTAATTTAATAGAACTCCTTTTCTACTTTTAACTGTTTGTTAATTCACTTTCATAAATTAATAATATGTTAATAATAATATAATTACAGCCCGAGGAAAGAAAAAATTCAAATAGAAGTCAACACTAACGGCTGTGATATTGGTGGAGCTGCTTGTGAGTGTTTTCCATCATTAAATAAAACAATAAAACAGCATTAATTAAAATCCTTGGTATGAGTCACTGCTCTTTCATCCAACAACAAACAACAGAAATTCTGCCGTGTTGTTTCTGGTATGAATGTTTTCCATTCTCATTATTAAGTCTGCTCCATTAAGCCATTTCATTTGATTTGAATACATATTCTGTTTATTTACAAGTAATAATTAAAACATTTATCAAAATAGACAGGGCCGAGTAGAATCCCTTCTTTAATTCTAATTAAAATGTGAATCATAGGAACACTAGAAAGAGCAATTATGAGCGCAGAAAGTTATCCCTGTAAAAACCTTTAAAGCCTTGAAAAGTAGTAACAGAAGTTTCTATGAATGGGTTGAGTTTTAATTAATAATTAATCCCAAATTTTAAACTGTGTTTCCAATAACAATACTTTGTGCTATTGACACGTTTAAGCACAACGGGCCAAGTTCCCCTTGAATAAATATTCTTTCCCGTTAGACGGCTGGCAGAGGTGATAACAGAAAACTTGACAATGTTCGCCAAGCTGCAATGAGCCAAAGGCGAGACGCGAAATAGGTTGTGAGAACATCTATCTCGCCATGCAAACATGACGGACTCTCCTGGGTGTGAAGAAGGGAATACACCCAGCAGAGAGGAAGAGATGAGAAGGAGGAAGGAAAGAAACACTGAGCAAAGCTGATGGGTAAAAACTGAGGAGTGGGAGACAAACAGGAGGATTTCTACAGAGCTAAGAAAAAGTATAACAAGTACACATATATATAGGTTTAGGAATATATGTACGAATAACTGATATATCGAAGATATGTCGAAATAACTGTTTTGTGCATGCGCCAAATTTGGACTTAATCGGACCAACGGTTGAGGAATTATGAATATAATATCAGAAGCATACAACCAAAATTTCCCCAAATCACCCAAGTTTTTCTTCACATTAAGATCGATACGGGTATAAATATGTAAATGAGCTATGAATAGTGTTGGAGTTATCACATTTACATGAAGCGCCGGTGATGATTCCATAATTTCCCCAACTTTTATAGGATATAATCAGCCTGTTTGAAAAAGTGATTGCCTTGTCATAATCGAAGGAAACATGACTTTTTGAAGGAGAATGTCGGATCATCATTTTGAGTTGAAGCTCAAGTTCAACTGGGTCATGCAGAAAGACAATGATTCCCAGCAGAGGAGTTAGTTCCCCAGTCAGTGACATAGTCTAACTCTGGACCTGGATCTCATGGAGTTGATGTGGATGGACCTGATTATATCAGCTCATGCAAAATCAGCGCATGTAAAAAAGAGTGGGCCAAAAACTTTTGTTTAGTTTTTTTACCGGGGTGCTTTTTTTTCCCTTTTTGAGTTGTTTTAGATTTGGGTTTTTGAAACGGGACCCAAATGCAGACATCACAGAAGGTAAGAAGGTAAGAAGGTAAGAAGTAAGATGGATGAAGGACAATTTTAACTCTCTGGATCCTAAGATCAGGTTGATGTGATCCCTACACTGTAGAATGTAATAAGTCGGCTTTACTTAAAAAACGAGGTTCGGAAACTGATTTCCTCAGAATTAAAAAGTAAGGTATTTCATTAATTTTAAGTTATTAAAACTGAAGAAACTGCATTCAGTTCAAACAAACACACTCTGGGGAGTCATCAGACGTAGCCACAATCAATAAGAAAACGCTCGAAGCCCACAGGATAGTTCAATAATCCGATAACAATCCAACGACGGATATTTCCATAGGGAACGACCACAAATTAAGGGGAAACTTAAATATAACCAACCGAGACGCGGACTAAGTACTTGGAGCTAATTGAGTCAGTTGTGGAGCAATCACCGGTGAAAATGAAAAACAGCTAAATGGAAGAATAACAGAACAAGGGTGTTTCTTGAAGCTCCTCGGCCATGTGCGGAAGAGGAGTGCGGGGGAAGATAACATTTTATACCTCCTGATTATAGACAGGTTAAACATAAGGTAGGTGTCCTCCCACAGACGTGTTCCTAGACAGTTCTCCACTAGAACGTAAACAGTTGAACTCAAGAGCAGACATTAAAGTAGACTTTAGTTCAAGTTAAATACAGTTAGAGTAAACAGGATGGTAACACTTACAGCATAACTCATGTATGAAAGAAACCCTAAAAACTGCCACAACATTCAGTAGGGAGGGTAAAGTGTGTTTTGTAAAGTAGCTTTCAAAATAAAAGAGGAACTAAAGAACCCAGAATCATGAAATATTTGTAATATTGGATTGAAATGTACTACTGCTTTACTGCGACTCATCTTCTTCTGCATTTTTCCCTTTTAGCTTAGTTTCCTCACCACGGTTACCAGACTGAGATTAGAATATAAATAATGTATACCTACATACTGCTTTTCAGCTGCTCAATATCGAAAAACATGAAGATTTACTGTGTTACTACAGGTTGAATGGCTTTATATCTTTCCCCAAAGGTATAAAAAAAAAAAGATTTCTCAATATTGCGATGCATAATATTTTTACATGCGTTTTCTCCCCGTGTGCATTCTCTGTCATAAACGGAGAGAAAATGTCCATTCAGGGTAATTCAAACTCAATAAGCAGAACGGAAATCCCGTTGAAGCTCAAAATAATGGGAGCCTCAGCAAAAACATAACGGAGCTAACTCGCTGTAAATCTGCGTTGCTTGAATGAAACATGTTCCACAAGACGTCTCTGCTGCATAATTCTTCTGTCATTTCATTACAGGGAAGTGAAATGGCCCGTGGTTCAGTGCCTGCTGCAGGTATACTGTGTGTTCCGACCCACCCCCTGGCCGCTTTCCCTGTGCGGTTATCAGGACTCGACACAGAATTGAGGCTTTAAATCTTGCAGGGATTAGCTTTTCCCTCCATCAAATAGAACTCAACCCGCATATAAAGATTGTTATTACAGAAACTTTAGTATCTTTCAATGCTGTAACCCTGGAAAATCCACCAAAGCCCTGCGTTGTACAAGAAATCCCCCTGATTGAACTCTGCATAGTAAATGTGGAGCAGTCCAAAAAACAGTTTGTTTTTACATTACAATAAGCTCCCACTAGCGAATACAATTTAACTCATAGCTTTTAGTGTTAAATATGATATACACAAGATAATAGATGGATAATTGATCTCCTCGAGTCGATTTATATGCACTAAATTTAGGCTAAATCCGATTAATGGTTGAGAAAATTATGTCCAAAGAAAAAAAAAAAAATTTGAAAAAAGTTTACCCCAATGGTGAAATACGATCTATGAGAGTAATATATGATATATTGAATTTAGATCTCAAGTCGATTCATATTCACCAAATTTGGATCACATCAGTCCAACGGTTGAGAAAATTATAGAAAATAAGCTCCCCCTAGTGTCAGAAATACACAAGCGACCTTTCCCAAAATTAGCTCAGTTTTTTCTCGCACCAAAGCCTATGTGTTTACAACATTTGAAAATGGTCCATGAAATATTTTTTGAGTTATCGCATTAACATGGAGGCTCTTTTTCGGAGATATAATAAAACCTTTTGACGGAAAACCCCGGTCGCAGTAGCTCTGTACAGTCTGAGGCCGGAGGCAAAAATGAGATTCAGGTGTGAAAATGTTACCAGAAGTGTAAACAGCTTCGGCAGCACATCTGAAGGTTAATCTTGTAGTACGCGTGTGTGCGCCTGCTCAGGAGATTAAGTGTGTGATAGACTTGTAAGTAATCTGATGCCATTCAGCCAATTTATGGTAACAGAAAATGACATTGGTGACAAGGTCCAATTTACTGAGCTGGCCCGCTGATGGGTGAACAGACCCTGATATCGATCCGTGCTCACACATGCTGCCTATTCTCAAAGCTTCAATTCACTAGAAATTAGCTGGATGGCACCTTGAAGGTGCCTCAGGCTGTACATTTCAATTTGAGAAGTTCTGCCTTACGAGTGAAGGCTGAACACTGAACATGGCCTGATCCTCTGCGGTCCTTCTCTGGCGTATTCAGCCCCGATACAGAAAAAACAAAATTACAAGTATTATGTCCCCAAAAGGTCAGGGAAGCGTACGCTGCATGAATAATTTTCAATAAATAGATCTACGTACAAATAAAATCTGAAAACGATCAAGGAAATAGTTTTTTGTTTGGTTGGGAAAGAGCGTTTTATAAATATGCGCCATATTTGGACTAAATCGGACGAACGATTGCAAAGTTATGGCCCAAAAATATTTGGACAGAATGCTCCCCCTACACCGAAACAAACTACCGTAAAAAAAACGTACAGTTTTACACTGTTCTACCGTGTTTTTTTGTAAATACAGTATAATACTGTAAATGTTACCACAATATTAAGAGCAGGCTACTGTAATATTTTACAGTACGATACAGAATTAATTTTCTCTTTAACATTCTCAGTTCTCATCTGAGAGCATTCTTGTTGCATTCTCTCATTTAGTACAAAGTTAATATAAATAAATGAAGAAGTAGCTGTGAAAGATTGGTGGTTTTTATTCCCGCTGGAAGCATTAGTAATAATTAGAAGAACGATCTTCACTTCAGAGATTGGACGCGTCACTCCGCACTAGCACCAGCTGCTGCGTTGCTACTTGTCTCTTCACATCGCTGGAACCTGCTCCGTGGATTTGTTGACAAGCTTATGGTGATTTAATAAAACTCAGTGTTTATCACTTTGTCATTTTGCATTGAATTTGCATTATCTTTCTGGTTGTTTTGAGCAACTAAGCCTGACTTGGTGTTAGCCGCATGTTGCTAGCATACATGCTAACGTATTCAGTTAGCTAGCATTCTCGCTGGAGTGGACACGATTTTGTGTTGATCTTAAATCCTTCAACGTGTCCATTTATTTAATTTTCACCGCCAGGGGTTAATATTTTTAACCAGTATGATCGACAATCTTAACTTTGATATATTAGCCGTGATAGTGTCTGTTTCCATTAGGCAGTCTCTCTGTCTGTCTCTGAGTCTCCTTGTTTGTCTGTCTGTCAGTCTCTCTGTCTGTGTCTCAGTCTCCTTGTCTGTCTGTCTGTCAGTCTCTCTGTCTGTCTGTCAGTCTCATTGTCTTAATGTCTCTCAGTCTCATTGTCATATGATAAATGCAACTTATGATAGTAGAAAGATTAAAAAAGGGTCTGGATTGGTCCCTGATGCCTATGATTCGTACAGATCTGGATTTATAATCACTCGTGACTCACTTTAGTCACAGACATTATAACACTGTAATGAAATGTTTCATGGATTGTCTTTTAATGGTTACTGTTATGCTGAAGTTTGAAGACTGAATTCCTAAAAATAAGTCTGCTTAAATATTGACAATGAGCAATTTGTTTATGTCTACATTGCTAATAGACACCGATGTTTCTTAATGTCATAAAGAAATGAGGACTACTCCGATACTGTCACAAGCAAAATCCAGAATGTAATGCGGTGCTGAAATAATCTTTACTTTCCGCACCTAAGATTTTTTGTGCGTTCTCTGTCAACAAACTTTTAAGCGCTTCATTGGTATCAACCCCGAAGAAGAGAACAAAGGCCTGGTAGGGTGAGGTTGTCTCCAAGAAGACATGGAGGCTGGTCCAGAAAAGGTAGTAACTGAGAATCGTCATGTGACCGCGCCCATGAAAACCCACATCCACACCATTGCTTTTCACAGAGTAATAGTCCACACTGCAATCTACAGAAGCACATTCCTGTCATGCCTGAAACAAATAAAAATCAGTATGCCATTATAGTATGATGCTTTTTATGTTTACATGATCATTTGTGCATTAAAACAGGAAGTTATTGAGTATTGGTATTGTTACTGATATGCAGCCTCAACAAAATTATTCCTCATGCTGTGAATTAATATACCTACTGTAGTTTTCGACTACAGTAGGTATACGGTAACATAACAGTAATGCCAGTATTCTAATATAATATAATGGAATGTCAAAATTATTTTACCGTGAAACCTAAATTACATATAATATATTACTGTAATATTTTTACAGTAGTATACTGCTCTTTTTTTTTAGATTACCCTGTAGGTATACTTTAAAATAACAATTTTACCGTAAATTTTGGAAGTGTTCCAAATATACAACCAGACTTTCGCATAATCGACTCAGTCCTTCCTCACACTAAAGTGTATGTTGGTATAAAAAAACATTTTGGAGTTATAGCGCTAACATGAAGGATCTGCGATGGACGCGGCGGCAATGACGGTTCCATAACATCTCTAATTATTCGTGAATATCATGAGACTATATTAAATAAATAAATAAATGGGCATGGGAAATTTTCGTTCTTTGGCAAATTGAGAAACCATAAACAACATGAAGAATAGAGTCTGAAATGATAAAACTGTTGAGGATTATGACTTTAACTTGAACCATCTTCAAAGGAAGTGTCAAAACACCTGGTATAAAAAGGAAGGAAATATGACAAGAACAGAAACACTGCTACATATTAAATTATAAAAATTAAGCCACAGTTCTTCCACACATCAGTTTCAATATTGCAGTTGATGTGAATTTGAGGATTTATAATAGCAACTGCAAATATGGATAATTATCCATAAATTGGTGCTAAACCCAACCGAGCTTGCAGGATGAATTCGATCACTTTCAAATGACTCGTCCGTCATTGACAAGCTGCTCCGCTATTGTTGTTCTCATGAATTCCTGCTAATGCAATGCTGTTAAATGATCTGCACATTAAAGCCTCATTGTCTCCGCTCCTCTCCGTGAGATTTTTATGGCTCCGGTGCCGTCAGCGAGCTGGCCCGGTTAGCCCCTGATATATTGTGGTTAATAAATTTGGGTTTTATTGTCGGCAGTGAGTAGCATCTTGTGTGAGCGAACAGGGCGATAAACAAACACTGACACTGCCAGAGGCGGAGATACAGATGGAGGATGAAGTAGAGGCAAATACAGAAGGAAGGAGATGAAGAGGCTTTTTCAGCAGTCGGAGCAGCACACTGATCATTCCTCAGACGCCCTCAGCCCGATATTAAGTTTGATCCTGTCTCCCTTTGATTTTTAAGATTCTGTGAGGATACCGGTCCCACATACGATTCCCTTTTTAACCATGTGTCAGATTTCTCAGTGTTCATCAATAACAAAGTGTTTGTTCAAATAATTCTATGGAGAGACTAATGACTAAACCGTGCAGGTGCCAACCTGCATGCTTTTCCTATTTATTTCATGATTTAAATCATTTTCAATGGATTTTTTCCAGACTATCATCCTGTACTGTCATTCATTTTTCTGCATGCGTCAGAAACACATAGACTTGTCGTTTGTTTACAGAGCATCGACTCCCAATGTATGATTCTCTCACAGATGCCCACACAGATCCTTCGTGTTAATGGATAACTGAAACTATTTCACCTTTCATTTCATAATGATCTTAGTGGGAGGAAGAACTGGATTGATTTGGGGAAAATTCGGTTTTATATTTCTGACACTAGGGATAGCTTTGGGATTTAGAGGAAGACACGGCCAAGAAAAAACGCAAATGCAGAAAAAAACGGCAGGGAGCTTTATCTCCAAAACTTTTTAGGCCAGATCTCAGATGGCAGTGGAGGTGGTAACAGATGTGATATGGACATCTTTGCAAAAATGCAAGCTGAGAGTGTGATGTATTAATTTGAACAATAACAAGTGGTAAATAGCATTTAGAGGTGAAATCAAAAGATAAATCAATCTATTGTTTTTGAATCGGGGATAAAACGCCAAGGAGCTCCTTACCTTCCGAGCAGAGGTCGGATTCAGCTGCCATGAAACAGTGAAGGTAAGTATTCTTTCACCTTCTTCTTTTTTTGTGAATGCCACAGCATTCCGGTGCTTTAGTGCCATTTCTGTATGAAAAAGGACTCGTGTCTCTCTGCGCAACCCCTCCTCCTCTGAGTACATGTGGACACTTTACATTCTGGCTCAACTCCACACCAGAACCCAATAATCTCATCAACCTGAAGTACAAGAGCCCAGGCTTTCCTAGCATCCGTCCCCAGCCCCCTAGATTGATTCTTATATTACACCTTGTTGTGTTTCCTCCTTCTTCGTGACACACTAATCAGTCCTTCACCGGTCCTGAGGAGCACATCGCTAACCAGCATTTCTACATCTTGCTGCCCACGCCTCTTCAAAGCTTAGTCAAGCCATAGCTAGACGTCAGCACCCTATGGAAGTCCTCTGCCCTCTCCCACCTTCTCCCGAAAGACAATTATCTCATCTTCATGTCCATTCACTGGTCTCTGAGTCTGACACAACACCAGCGCACTCTCCTTTAAGTTCACTCTTGATCTATCTTTCTGTCTCTCTCTGTGCCTTCTTTACCGTTAAAGCAGAGTGCTACCCAACTAGGCTCAGGATCTGCTTGAGATTTATTCCTGTTAAAAAGCAATTTGGTTTTTCCCACCACGGTGGCCATGTGCTTTATGCAGACATCGACATTTATGCAGATGATGTCATATTTTTTTCTAAATATTCTGTATAATCAATATGTATTTTGTTTTGAAAAATCTTAGTAAGCATTTAATAAAAAAAGTTGTTTTTTTAAATGTATTTTTGTGGTGACAGACGCAGAGAGAATTATAACCTCCATCATTAGTTCTCTCCACCTTTGCAGAGCCTCTTGATTTGATCCTCATGATACCAGTTCAATCCAGAGAGACACGTGAATGAAGTAAAGATGATTCTTAATTACGGCGGATGATCAGTGAGGATTAGTCTGTCAGAGAGATGGGGATTCTGAAAGGCGTCAGGGAGACGATGATCGATGGTAATATACCCTGGGCAGCAGCAAGATACATTCTTCAGCCACAACTGTTATGTTCAGTCCAGTTTCATGTCCCACATGCAGAAACTGAGACCAGTATGCACGGCTACAGGTGGATTTTTTTCCCCCCAATAAGCTGCAGGGGGAATCTGATGGCTGGCTGGGGGAGGAGCTTGAGGTAGGTGTTTTGGTCTGGTTATGGCACTGAGTGGTTGGGAACAGGTTGTAGAGTTACAAAAAGATACACAAATACATCTAGTACAAGGAGTAATAATGAATTTGAGCTAGAGGAGACACGGACAGAGAGAAAGGAGAACGGATCCAGAGTCACAACTGAGCCGTGACAACATTATTACTTGTATGGGTTCTAATGTTTTGGCTGATCTATTTATTGCAACAGTGTCTTAACAATATTGATGCATTCTGTTAAAATAAGATTAAAAGACAAGGAAGATCCAAACAAAATAACTTTGGAAAACTACCACTAGAAACCACTGGAAACTGGTGGTGGTGTCAAATGATTCTGATGAGTCTTTGGTGACTCCAACCCCTTTGAAGCTGTACCGCTGCTGTTGTTGTTTTGGAGTCATTATGTGAGTACAGGTACATCGGTATTGGTGCATCCCTAGATAGGACCACCGGTAGGGTAAAACCCAAAATATAGGGAAATGATAACAGAAAAGAAGGAAATAAAAACAACAGCAGGAGCAGCATGGAGAGGATAATGGAATGGTGTGAAAAAACAATCAAGATAAGATGAAATGGATCCCAGGAGCTGAGCCTCACCGTTGCCATCCGAGCAAATTAAGATGAATTGTTTCACCACAGGAGAAAATAAGGCTCGGAAACATTTCAAAGGAGGTGGACAGCAAAGTCCACACCGCAACTCCTCTTTTCTTTAAATCATCCTCCCTGTCTTCCTTCACTCTCGTTCTCTTTCATCTCTAATTTTCCTTCTCTCTCATTAGGTGGGTTTACATGGACTAATTCCGATTAGATTCGGAAAAGACGTCTAATCCAAAAGAAAGTTCTGCATGTAAACAACCCTGTCCGAGTGGAAAGAACCTTTCCAAATTAGATTTCATTCCCTCGCAAGGAGCTCGTCAAAATCCTTTCGGAAAGCCTTTTCGATAGCCTGTCGCTGCTTTTAAACGCTGTATCGGAAAGCTTTCTGGTTGAGTTGTATCTGTTCAGGCCCAGCGTTGTGACGTAATGCTCTGCTACGTTTTTTCCAGCCTGCAACGCATTTTAAATACAGCGACTTCAAAACAGTACCGTTCTGCATCCGAGAGTGATTCATTCGGTTGGATGAGCGAAAAGTCACTTTTGCGCATTCCCTCTTTGTCGTATTATTCTTCTGAGCGCATGTTGGCGGTCGGCACCGAGCTCACCGAAGCATTATCGCCAACTTATGAGCGGGAATGTGGATCGTCTGCGCACGTGTGAAAGCGTTTCCGATAAGGTGAGTTGATTCATGTAAACACCGGGTCGTAAAAGATCACAGCTCAAATAAACAGGCGACATTGCAATTCGGAAAGGTTTAATTCGGAAAGGAGAAAAGAGTCCCATGTAAACCCACCTAGTGGTGCTTTGCAACGATGCTCAGTCGCACACTTTCATCTTCTGGAAGAGTGTGGATCCGGACAAAGGAGAAAACCGCTCAGTGTAACAAGTTTCTTATCTGTGGCTTATCTTCCCCCTCACATGTAGAAATCTAGTGATGCTCACATTCTAATTATTAGTCAGTGAGCTGTTGTGGATTTAAGTATCAGTCTAAGCTGCTTCCAAGTAGAGACACATTCTCAGGATCCCATAGGTTAGCTGTAGTCACATGACACGGCATGACATGGCTACTTGTTTGAGGAGAAGCCGCGTAAAGTTTATGTTTATTACAGGGCTTAGACTTCTTGTTTTTTTCTTCAATTAATCCCTCTTTTTGGATTTTTTATTTATTTAACCTTTAATTAACCAAGAAATACAGCATTGAGATCAGGCATCTCTTTTGCAAGGGTGTTCAGCAGCACATGTCATAATTTACACATTAAAACAACGTAATGTACAATTACAATAAATATGGGCACATTGAATAACTTTATTCCTCTGTAATTATAAATGTACGAGACTAATATCGATATGATTCACATTAATTCATCCCTTTAGTCATGAGGTATTTTTTCTCATCTCCAATTTTTCCAGAACCTGCACAATTCTGTTTGCAAATCCAATGAAGTTGCCCCAAACAAGTTCTATAAATTATCCAATCACCAAAATTCAGGAAAAGGTTTCATAAGAAAACTGATGTCGTGGAAACAGCCACCGGGTTTTTCTCTCTTAAGGTTGTTATTTTGCAGATAAGTGGACAGCGGGTGAATGGATGAGTGGCACCTAGGCTTGGTACATCCATTCTAGAGGTCCCGCCCACATTCATTCTTTCTGTCACTTTTCTTGCTCGTAGCGGAGAAAATGACAGTTGTTGTTTATTATGGAAAAAATAAAAAACTACAAAAAAACAACAAGAACAAGAGAAACTAACTTCAGGTTTTTACATGATTAAAGATTCTCATTAACCCTCTTAATATAAAATTATTTTTACAGCCGGAGCGGGTGAAAAATTTTTCTTTTGAATGAAGTCTCAGCTGTTAAGGATGATGATGAGATGCTCTGAGCTGTCAAGGATGTCAAGGTTTATTCAGCCCCGCTCGCTCCCATATTAATGGAATAGCCTTCAACCGCCTTTCAAACCTGAATACTATATACCTGAATACTATAATAATTTTTGCAAACAAATCACTTTTTTTGAGCATCAACTAATCCAGGTGGAAAAGTTGAAATTCTAGTGTTCCAATAATAAATGAAAGTAACTCATTGGTAAATAACCATCAATAAACACGTCTCGGTCAGCCTGATGGAAAACTTGCATTGATGTATAAAACCTCTGTTATAGCTTATTGTCATTCATTATTTATTATAAAGTGTTTATAATTAATGATCAGTCCATATTTAAGCTCTTGATAAATTCTTCATAAGGGTTTTCTCATTGTAAAGTGGTGCCCGGAGATTATCCGAACTCTACTGTAGGGATAAACACGATTCCTTGTACTTAGCGCCGTCTTACATACCAATCCAAGAAGCTTTTCTATCATCGTTTTTCAAAACACCTGGATTAGTGGTCAAGGATATAAATACAGCCGCTACTGGCTAAAGTGCTGAAGTGGTTAACCCTTTAATATCCTGCTCAACAGTTCGGTTGATCTCATTTTGAGTCACAATTTCTTATTTAAAAATGTGACTCAACTTATAAATAACATGAGCCAACAGTAAGGGGCCAAGGATGGAGCCCTGGGGGACACCATGGGTCAAAATGGCCACTGAGGAGGAGGCAGTAATCATGGCCTTTGAGAAAATCTTATTCTTTTGACATATTAAAGCATGTTAGGACATACCAGACAGCATTATGTAACTTGATACAACCAAAAAAAGGACTAATAAGGGTCGAATTACAACTGACTATTTTCAATGAAATACAAAATTTCATGATGTAATTGTTTTTATAATTAAAACATTTGTCTGACAAATCAGACAAATGTTTAATGCTAAATTTAGAAAAGTCTACGATAATAAAAGAATATGTGCCCCAAAAAAATGAAATGTGTAAATAAATACCGTTCAATCAGTTTTTTTTAAAGAGTTAAATGAAAAAGGACATTGTGGAGATCAGGTCAACGGTTACATACTTAGGTACGAACAAACAACCAGACAAGCGTAACCCCACATAACCCCTTTAGTGGGGCTGGAATGAACTGAAATGTAGATAATAATATCTTGAAACTAGAGCTTCTATTTAAACATGGTTTCAATTACTTTTCAGAAAAATGACTTTGAAGTGGCTTACACCGAGTTAAATCGGAGGCTTTTACTACCGTCAATAAAAGAGAAAGATGCGGAGAATCTATTAGGAAACTCTTACATATGCCATTTTTATTTTAAAGCACTCTCCACCTTTCCCCTGGGAAATCATCAATACCTGAACACAGCATTTTCTGCAAGCATAGACCAATTAGGTTTGATTGATATGGCTGATATTACCCCTCTAATGGTTGAGGTGGTTTAGAATGAGGAAGGAGCTCGCCCTCCCTATTCTTAGTCGTGCTGTCTGTGGAGGCTGCAGGCGAAGAGCAGTAGTTAATGGGTGATGGCATCTGCTTTCATAATGGCAGCAATGTGAAGTGTGTGCGTCGGTGTGTGCGTGTGTGTGCGTGTGTGTGCGTGTGTGTGTGTGTGTGTGTGTGTGTGTGTGTGTGTGTGTGTGAGAGGGAGGCAGCAAAACAAGAAGCTGCGTGAATTTAATATCTGAACTTGCAGGAGAGCCAGGGTGGTTGTTTTTAGGTAGTGCTCTAAAAATAGAATTCAGGGAAGACGTTCACCAGGAATCCAGCTCTCACAGAATTTATTCTGTTGAAGAAATTAACGCTGCATCTGGTCTGTGGAGATTTTAATACTTTAATATCAACCCCATCCATTCATTCCCTTTCCCTCTGACAAGACCCGTGTTCAATCTTCACAAAATTGCCTCTTTTTATTAGCTGTGGAAGCCACAAACATTTCAGAAATTCACTTTTCCTCCCACAACAATGACCACGGCACCATACCCACACGCTCCTGAAATCTAGATGTGCGTTTGCAAAACGGAGAGGCTTTCGTGTCACTGTGAAATTTGCATAATTTGTTTTAAATGCACCTTCTAGCAGCTTTGCGTTGACTTTGAATATAATCGTTCTGTGCAAAAACTTTGAGTCATTTCAATGTGAAGGCATTATTGAAAGGGTGATGCTGCCACATAAAAAAGTTTTGAAGCGCTTTACTCGGCATCAATTATGGCATCCGGCTGTCAAGGTCACATAATACAAAACGTCATTCAGCAGACGAGGCCACCTTCTTCCATTGCTCAATGGTCCAGTTCTGATGCTGGTCCGCAGCCACACAGTGCCAAATGTAGCAAGCTGCAATGCATCACGTGTTCTGAAACCTTTTTGTTGAGAGGCAACATTACCCAGAGACAGTAGCTCTTCAGTGGCGTTGGCCAACACAGGCTAGCCTTCGCCCCCACACACACATCAGTGAACTTTGGGTCGCCATGAAACTGTTGCCAGTTTACCAGCTGAGACCTTAAACCAATTTGGTAGGTACTAAGGTATTTAATGAACTAAACAGACCTGGAAATGTTCTGACCCAGTTAGATAGTGATCAAAATGTTACCATTGTCAAAGTCACACTTGCCTTTTTTTCCTGCTTCTAACACATCAGCGTCGAGGAAGAGGACAGGCTCCATTGAAAAGTGATGATGAATGTCTTTGTTCATTTTATTTGTAATATTATTATTATTATATTTCTTTTATCGATGCTTTTATCTGCTTTTCTCCTACAGCCCTGGGAGATTTGATCCAAATGTAGCGTGCGTTATAAATAAAATATGTTATTATTATCGTTATGTCATTTTGACTTCACCTTTTATAATGTTATTGCCAATCAGAGTAAGTTAACTTGAAATACAAACAGTTCAATGAGGAGAGACAGAGAATGAAGAAGAGATTGATGTTTGTTATTTTAGAAAAAGGTTCAGTCTCTTAGGGAAGTTTGTGATCAAAGGTTTATCCCCTATTTGGAATACGGTGGTGGTGGCTGATGACTCTGCAAAAGTCTAGCTGATGGATCTGCGAGGACTGGATGGAGATGGGGAGATTCAGGCTCAAAGTTTGGATAGACCTCCTTGCCATTAAAACAATTTTAAAAAGTGTCAAGTGTCATGTTGACAAGATTGTTGATCTTGTCAACATGATGAAAAGATGAAAGGATTATATTATAATTGTGTGGTCATCATACATTATTATTATGATTATTACAATTATTATATTATTTTGAAATTATGAAAATACTTTTGTATTACAATCAATCAATACATTATTTCCATGAAAGAGACAACATGCATCGACAGACAGATCTGACCAACTGGCTGTATGAATGGTAGAAGCTGGTTCACGGGGCGTCATCGTGCCATGTTTGGAACAATTTCATATTATCCTTTTTTTCATACACTATCCTTTTGTTTTTAAAGACACAAGAGACAGGATGGAGACTAACTGCATCTCACACCTCCACCTTTCTAAGAGCGATGCTCAGCTGCTTACCTAAGATTTTCTCCGGAGCCGTCAGGGACTGGGCTTTGCAGGTAATCACAGTCTTTTCTGAGATAAAAGGTGAGCTTCAGTGAGACACAATGTTTTCAGTTCACTTTGACCACTGGTGTCTTTTCTGTGTCTCCAAACGAGCGCCTGGACAGATCTTGCCGTGACAGCATTGAAGTATATTTCTGGAACGACTGATGTTCAAAGCTTTGAGGAACTCACGTTTCTCCTGTTTTTCAACAGACTCACAGTTTATGTTCTGGCTTCTTTTAGCTCATGGTGTGATAAATGTCAATTAAAAAACGTATCTAAAGATTTTTATCCAGTGAAACTACATTTTTCTCCAGGCCTCCATTCACAGATGCTGTGATTTGTCAAGATCTATTTTCCACCAGTAAGTGCAATCCTGATCATGGGTTCCATTTACTCTGCATGCTCAGATGTCTCATTCTTCCATAACACCTGATCCAAATGATCAGATGTTCATGAAGCTCTGCAGAAGCTTGAGAGCGATTCATTACTTGAATCAGGTGTTGGAGAAAGGAAACACCTATATACCTATATTACTGAGACTAGTCTGAGCTTTATCTCCGAAATAGAAGGCTAAGATTACTCAACCTTTGGGTGTATGAATCCACTCGAGGAGATCTACCTCATATGCATCATATTTATCCACTAGGGGGAGCTTGTTTTAAAACTAAAAGGGTGCAGGGTTTATGATGGAATTATTTGTCTTTGTACCTAAATTACCTATAAATTAACTTCTGGCTCGTCTGTTACGCCCGCCACCGTGCGCTGCTGCGCGAACATGACCTTCCCCGTTTTCATTCATGTTTTTACACGCTACTAACATCTGCTCTTTCCCCGCCTTATATAGTGCTCATTGCCGGAGTTGCATCTACGTAGTATAAAGGAGGGGGAGACAGGAGGAGGCAGTTGGTCTTTCTTTATGTGTTATGGATCCTTCTGAGCCATGTATTCAATAGGGACCGTAACATTGCCGAAAAACAAACCCCAGAGGAGTGACATTGGGCCTGGTCATACAAGAATGAGAGAATGAAATGAATGAAAAGAATGTGGGCCTACCAGTGGCTTCTCTTCTAAGTCCCCCGGGATATGGCGCCGTGACAATAATAATACAGCATGTGAGAGGGAAATGCTGTATTATTATCAACGACCTGTCACAATTACTGACAGGTCGTTGAGTTGATGTGGTGCTCCAAAAAAATTATAGCATTAATTAGCATGTTTAACATAATTGAATGTTAGCCGGTATGTAAAGGCTTAGGGTTAACCCTAACCTGACCTCACACTCCAGAGGGTTAATTAATTCACTGATGTGACATCATAGTAACTTTGCACCTTGACTTGTTTTAACTTGTCCTTCGCTGTCGTCCCCGAATACGAGGGTATATCCTCAAAAAGTCCCCAATCCTCTTCGTTGTAGAAGCAATCTCCCTGATTGAACTAAATTAAACTGAATTAAAGTCAGTATATCTTGAACTATGAGTTTGAATTATGGGTAAACTATGATATAAACAAGATAGATACGATCTCGTCGATTCAAATGAACCAAATCTGGACTGAATCGGACCAACATTCATCGGAAAACATTTGGAGGGAAAGCTCCTCCTAGTGTTGGAAATATATAACCGAACTATCCTAAAATTACTCCACTTCTTCCTCACACTAAGCTCTATGTTTGTATAAAATTGAAAATGATTCATGAAATAGTTTTTGAGTTATCAGGTTAACACAAAGGTTCTGTAGCGGCGCCGGACGTGTGGCGGCAGCATAGCAGCGATGAATATTCCATAATAACCCCAACGTTTCAGAAATATAATGAACTCTCTGCATCGTCCCCCAGCTCTTCACCGGCAAAGTACAACACGGGCTGGAACAGTCCATTTTAACATCAGGGACATGTTTGAACGGAGAGCAGGTCTCGTTGTCTCTGATCACGTTCCGTATGATTTTAGATTCCTGCAGGCCAACATGACACCTGATCTTCATCCCGCTGATCTGCATCTTCATTTAACACTCCTGAAATTGAGATACATGCTATGGAGTTGACTTAATGTGTACAGTCGTGTCCTAATTAATGATTTCACGAGTAGGTGTGTGATTGCAGGAGTGTAAGAGCCTCGACTGACACGGACCCGTCAAAACAGGAGCTCATATCAGCGTTGAGGAAAAATGTCAGCTTGGACAAATAAACGCCTCAAGACACGTCTCATCCATTTTAAAGATTATTTTTATAGCCCTGCTGCCTCAACTGACAGCCTGGACACGCGGGCAAAAGTAGGAACGCAGGGATGAAATGTGACAAATGCCAGGGGCCGGATCTGATCGCCCAATTTCCTTTTCAAGTTGAGTGTAAAAGAGTGACAGAGGGAGAGAGGCGCGACAAAGACAGTATCTCAGAGAAGAAAAACGCTTAACAGGCCAATGCCTGGCTGGGTGGATGGATGGCCTCACGGGATTAATGAAAGGACTCTCCGCCTCAAAAAGAAGCTCATTAATGATACTTTAATTTCATCTTGATGTTGATGTTTAAAAGGCGGTTTGAAATGCTCGATGGCAGATTCTAATTTGGTGAAAATAATGTGTCTGCTAAATGCCACGTATCTCTCATCCTCTCTGTATGAATGACTCGTTTGCGGTTGCAGTGTCTGTATGCCGATGTTTGTCACGATGATGATGCTTGGCATCGGAATGTTAAGCACCCCGCAAGCAAACACGTGCACAGCACGCACCAAATAGGGCATACACATTGTGTGAAATCATATTTTGACCGCCTTCTGCTCTGTTCTGCTCTGT
Source organism: Lophius piscatorius (assembly GCA_009660295.1). Taxonomy (NCBI): domain Eukaryota; kingdom Metazoa; phylum Chordata; class Actinopteri; order Lophiiformes; family Lophiidae; genus Lophius; species Lophius piscatorius. Next base: position 21,211 of record VRLP01002241.1, read on the forward strand.
GTTTATCAAATATTAAATGGTCTAATCACGTCAAACTAAATTTAACAGATCAAATGCAACCTGAACAAACAGAGTGATCCTTCTTTTTATTGAACCACATAGATTATCTCACACCAACTGGGCTTGTGTGAAAAAGTATAAACCCCCTTTGAAAGGGAATTCAAAGTGCCAGTTGTGTCATGTCATTGGGACGACCTCCTTCATCCAAAGGAACTACAGATTTTTGGGACACTGTGATGAACACTCGAAAATGGCCCAGGAATTCCTCTGCAACCAAGTCCTCCTGGACTTTGAGGTTCCCAACCATCACAATTTGGACCTTTACAAAGTCAAGCAGATCCTTACGCTTGCCCATTTTTCCTGCTTCCAACTCATCAACGTCCAAACCACATGTTCGCTAGTTGCCGAATATTTGCTACAGGTGCCATTGTAACAAGATCGTCAATGTCATTCACTAAATCTCTTTGTGGTATATACATTAAATAAAATCTGTTAACTCCGTTGGGCTAATAAATATAATACAATTATTCTGCTTGAGTTATTTCAGTCTCGCTTTCTATTCATGCAATAACATTTTTTATCAAAATGAGTGACGGAGTCACAGCACGCTTAAAGACGAGACAAGACGAGTAATTAATCTTCTCCCCGTGGCGTTTCTTGCACCGTTCAACCTCCAGTCTGGTTCTCCCTTTTGGTTCTGTATTTCTTTCTTCTTCACACCCCTCGTCCAATGCAGATGGAGAAAATAATTGGCCCGTATTAAACAAGTTAATAACAGTGAAACATTTAATCTGCTAAGGGCCACACAAATGTCACATTTCAGAAATGAGTTTTTAATGGGCTGCACTGGCCTTCTCACACTGGCAAATAAATGCCTCGACATTTCAACGCCTTTTCAGCCGTTCACTCGGGGTGCAGGAGTTGAGGGTGAGCGGCCTCTGACAGCGTGATGTAGTAGAGATAAGTGAAGTGAAAGAGCGATCTTAATTAGCGAGGAGGAGGTTGTCTATCCATTAGCTCTCCGGAGTGTTGGACGCACGCTCGGCCATGTTGCAGCGGATTTGTCGGGGTTAGAACCATTTCTAATCTTTTGGCCCTTGTGTTTGATCTCAGACAGCGAGTATTACTGAGCAGCCCAGAGCGAAACAGTATAACCTAAAATGTCTTAATCTGAAGGTAAACATCCAATCACTATGAAGAAACAATATCACTACTCTACTCTACTCTACTCTATGTTTTCTGTAATATCACAAAGAAAATATTGCAATATGTCGTTATCCAGTGGATGATGTCATGTAGATGATGTCATAATGCTGTGTTCAGGGTCGCAGCTCATTTAAACACAAGGAATCGGATCGGCTCTGGAGTCACGATCAACAGAAAAAAAATGCATGGGGGAAAATCCTTAGGAACAATAGTTCCTGTTAGTTATATAGTTATGGGCATTGCCTTTACCCTCCCCTGGAACATCATAATAATGATATTAATAAAAATAATAATAATAATAATACAGTTTATTTATAGAGCGCTTTTCACAAGTACTCAAAGAACCTTTACAGGTACATTTAAAAAAACCCAAGTAAAATCAAAACACATCTAAACATAATCGTCTTAACTAACACCAAAAATCACACATTGATTACAGGTTAAAAACAGATCTTGAGAAGGGATTTGAACATGGACGGGTCAGTGTGGACTCTGAAGTGCTTGGGTAGGGAGTTCTAGAAGGAGGGGGTGATAATTGAGAAGGCTCTGTCAAACCCGGGTCTGGTGCTTGGTCCTTAGTGTTGCAGAGAGGTGGATGGCATCAGTGGAGTGGAGGCAGCGGGATCGGGGGTGAGGACGGATGAGGTCCATAAGGTAGGGGGGTGCCTTTGTCATGGAGGGCTTTGTGTGTGAGGAGAAGGAGTTTGAACTGGATACGCTGTGGTATGTGGAGACAGTGGAAGTCCTTGAGGACAGGGGTGATGTCATCTCAGGAGCGGGTGTGGGTGAAGAGATGAGCAGCAGAGTTCTTCATGTATTGGAAGTTTATTTAGGTTTTTTGATGTTGTGCCATAGAGGATGCTCCTGGTCCACTTATCTGAAAGTTGGTGGCTCAATATCCGGCCCCTTCTGCCACGTGGAAGTGTCCTTGAGCAAGGTACTGAGCCCTGATCAGCTCCCAATGACTGTTGTGTTGGTGGGTGGATGGTTACCTCTCCCAATGAGAAGGTTCCGCCTCGCATGGCCTCCGTCTTGCGTTGAAAAGTCCTTTGAGTGGTCGAGGAGACTGAAAGGCGTTATTTAAGTACAGTCCATTAACATTTCTAAAACATTGTATTTTCTGAAGTTTAGGGTCCTCCAAAAGGGTGTTTTATAAAAGTATTTTAGAACACCTATCACAGCCAGAGAGCCTTCATTTACACAGGCGTAGAATAAAGATCTAATTCTTCACATCTTTGGTACTTTTCAATGTTATGACAAAAAAACAAAAACAGACCAATGACCTTGATTGGAGTTCACCTGAGGTAGATTTGACTGATTGGGCTTGATTTGAAAAAGCACACACCTGTTTGTATAAGGTCACACAGCTGCCTGCAGAGGAGTGGAGTGGAGTGATGAGGGAAAACGTTTTTTTATAGCTACAACATAGTTAAATGTGAGTAAGGAATAATTGACTGGGTCTGATTCAACTGCAAAATCATCTTAATCGCTCCAGAAGTTATCGAAGATGCTTAGCTAACCTATAAAATAATACAGAGTTCCAGCATGTGGGGTGGGTGACTGATGCTCACCCTAAAAAACTCTTTCTAGGGTCACTGTCCTCAGTGAGGACGCTCACTGAGGACCACCACACCCAGGCAGTCGTTTGCCAAAAGGGAAATCTTTCCAGGGTTGGGAGTTTCCATGGTGACGAGCCTCAACTTCTGATTTATCAAGCTGAAAACACACACACACAGACACACGCACACACACACACACACACACACACACACACACACACACACACAGGCGTGTCAGTGTACAGCTAAGTGAAAGCAATGACAAATAGCATTGATTACTCCCACCCAAGAGGAGGTAAAGGAATTGCTTCGGTGTACTTTGAACAATTACAACTCCATTACAGCGGATAGACGGCGTAGAGAACAACTTTACAGAAACCTAGACCCCGTCCAAAACACAAACACACACACACCCACACACACCACACACTACTGGCATCCTGCCAAATACACTCCATCACCATTACTGCTGCTGCTAAAATAGACAAACACAGCACCCACCTCGGATATGAGAGTGTGTATTTCATTGTTGGGGTGATTTTATCGTCGCCCTGCGTATTATATTTAACTGACTGAATAATTAATAGCGGGTTCAGAGTGGGGGGATTCTTAACAGACGCCTGAGCACGTATTCACTGAGCGGATGGGAGGAGAAAAGGCCATCATTGAATTATACATAATGACTTAAAGAATTAATGCAAGGGGGTATTTGATGAGATATAGCAGCCAATGAGTGACAAGTATAATTAATTTTTTTTTTTTTTAAATGAAGACTCATTATGATTATTAAGAAGGCGCAAGTCCTGTAAAAATGACATGCCTGTCACCACATCCTGTCTCAGAAGCAGAAAGAGACGGCTGGCCTGTCTATTTGAAACGTATGTCTTTATTTTATTCATCTATTTGGGGAAATTGTGGTAACAGCAAAAATATAATCATAAAGATGATGACATAATGCATTTATGGAGATAGGAGTAATAAGAGTCTATGGCTGAGGAATCCATTATTAGGAAAGGTGTGTGGTATGTATAAGCAAGTTTGATATATTTATGTGTGTGCGTATGTATGTGTGTATGTATGTATGTATATATGTAATGTGTGTAATAACAGTGTAATAAAATAAACAGTGTGAAAATCACTATGAGTCATGCAAATGATTGAATTGGCTGATGTCACAATTATATACAGACAAAATATGATAAGTAGTTATAGAATAATATAATGATATAATGTTAATATGTCATTATGGCCATAATTATCCATATTATATTCAACACTGGGGACCAAATGAAGGTATATCTTATCTTATCTTAAATAGACACAATTCATCAATTTATAAATCTGTCTTGAATCCAAACAGAGTTCCCTTCCTTTAATTGGTGGAGGGATTATGTCATCAGCTGAGTCTTGAGAGGAGAGTGGTTTGTGGAAACAGGTATGTATTTATTCTAAATACTCCTGCTGCCATCTTGTGATATTTAAGGGTAATTACAAGAATAAAGTTGTAGCGTGCTGAACAAATTTGTTCAAGGAAACACTTTCCATACATGTTAATGAATTAGAATATTTTGTATTAATTCCTTAATGAATGAATGAATTCATATTTTATATTCCGACAACAAATCAAACTCTAGCACAATATTTTGTATGATTTCTGTAAGCTTGCATATGCAGCATGTAAAGTATTAATCTGAATATTCATGATTTCATCTGGTCCTTTATGCAGTTAAAATTAATTAGTTATATATACTGGATGAATGAAAGCTCAGCAAAAACAAATAATAACAAACCTTTAGAACAGACCGATGTGTAATTAGAGTCAAGATTGTGCTGCAGCACAGGACAGTATGAGACAAATAATGTGTTGATCATAAAAAAGTGTAAACTTATTATAATGTCGACCACATTAATGGCATTAACTAATTAGTTTCCACGATGACCATTCCTCTGCTTTTATATAAAAACGTTTCCACTTATATAAATACCTGGGGGTAATGCAAAATAAGCACATGTCTAAAACCAGGTTGTGCTTATCTGTCATCCCCGACAGCAAGGATTTGTCCATTGAAATCCCCAAATCCCCTGTGTTGTACAAGCTGATTGAACTCCACACATTAAATGTGAAGTCATGTCTGAAAAACGTGTGTTTTTGTGGAAAAGCTACCTCCTAGTGATTCAAATATGAACTTTTACAGTAAAATATGACATTTACCAGATAGAGATCCTCCAGTACATTCATATGCATCAAATTTGGACTAAATAGGACCAACACTTAGGAAGTTATGTCTGAGTTATGACATGGAAAAGCTCCCTTTAGTGAGTAAAATATGAGCTATTAAAGTAAAAATACAACCCGGCCACAGAGGGGTCAGAAATCAGTTCTTCTAGTTCCAGTCACAAGCATGGATAAATGGGGAGAATTGCCTCAGGAAGGGCATCTGGCGTGAAAACCTATGCCTAATAAATAAGTGGATCGAAAGGGAACAGCCGAATGACGAAGAAAAAGAAGGAGGAGGAGGAGAAGAGAGTAGTATATGCTATGTAAAAAATCTCCTTCAGTAGATAACTTGTCTGTCATTATTTAGAGCGTGCTGCTTTTGTATTACAGTGCAATATTCTAATATATCATATTTAACTCTTATGACAGCCTATAAAATATCCATTTCTACATATTGTTTTTAAATGCCGATTTATAAGATCTTTTATGTGTCTGTATGTGTGTGGATGTTTCCTGCGTGAACTCCTGGACATACCTGATCTCGTTGTGCAGCTTTGCAGTGATATAAAGGGACTGACTTTGATTGACAGATACATCAGAAGCAGCTAAATGCTGCATGAACAAACGGCTCCTCCTCCGTTAGACGTTTCACTCCTGCTTTTGTCTTGAAAGTCTTTTGTACGTTTTGGTTTCCACTGTTTTCTCATCACCAATCTCTCCCTTTGTTTCATTCCCTATGCTCTTCAATCATTCTCCCTGCTCTGACTGTCTTCACCTGTGTCTCACTGTCCTTACCTCCAAGTGTATTTGAGTTCCCCTACCCTCATGTGCCACTTTGTGCTATTTCGTCCATTAGAGCCTTACTCTTGAGATCTCAAGGAAGTCCTTGCATCTTTTTTAGTAGTAGAAGTACCTCAGCGGTGTGGATATTTTGACCATATGCTAGCAAGGACGGAATGGAATGGAATGTGTTTCTACTCAGATGTATTTATTGTGTTAATAAATTCTGTTGAATATTTTCATGCAGTCCGAATGAATATTGGCTCGAACAGGCAACAAATTTAAGAGCTGGTTTTAAAATGAGCTCAGAAAACGTATGTTTTTGTCTTTATATACAAAAAAAAAAAAATTGATGTAGTATATAATGTATAATATTCATATCCCCTAAAAGAGGATATTTTGTTTATCGTCATCGCGGCGGCTAACAAGACCGCTGCAAATAACTTAATTTTAAACTGTTTCATTGATCATTTTCAAGTTTTGTAGACCCATAGACCTTAGTGTGAGGAAGAACTGGGTTGATTTTGGGAAAGGAATATTTTCTTTTTTTAAAAAGAAATTAAATCATTTGAATTTCCCCTCACGTTGGTCCCAAATTGAAGCGCATAAGAATCGAGTGCATATGAATTCACTCGAGGAGATCTAAGTTGTATCGTAATAGTTCCTATTTTACCCACTAGATGGAGCTTTTTCATGAAAAAACCCTGTTTTTCAGACGTAACTTCACATTTTATCGGAGGAAATCAATCGGGGGTATTGCTTGTACAACGCAGCGGATTGGGGGCATTTGCGGATATACCCCTTGTTGATGGAGACGATAGCGAACTTATCAATATGTATGACTTCATACACAACAAATCAGCCTTTACATTAGAACCACTGACAGGTGAAGTAACTTTGATCATCTCGTAACAATGACACCTTTCAGTGGTTTGGATAAACTGGGCAGCTATTGAACATTTTATCCTTGAGGTTATTGTGTTTGAAGCAGGAGAAGTGGGGAAGCGTATGTCTCTGAGAGACTTTGACACAGACCAAATTGTGATGGCTAGACAACTGGTTCCAAGCATCTCCAAAACTTGAACAGTGGTCATGGACACCAAAGGCTGGTTCTGATAGAGAGGTGTCAGAACACAGACAGCACCAAAGACTCTCACATGCGGAAGACACTTATAATATTATGCAGGTGGTCATAATGTTACGGCAGATGGTACAGTCTCTTGATTCGTTTGTTGTGTGAACAGTTACAGGACCAGAACCAGTCCATAACAAGTGAACAGTCTAGCGATGTCAGACTACACGGTACCATAGAGAGTCTTTGTTTGTTATATTAACAATAAAAATATATTTTCCATCCGTTTATTTCAGCAGGGGATTGATTGTTTACGCTTGATGCCGCATCCTCAGCTCACAGCGTCAGTTGTTTACTAGTTCTCACTGGAAGTGGAAATGACGGGACTAGGTCTTTGTACGCATTGGAATTAAATTTTCTTCTTTTTCTCTAAGGATTTTAAAGAAGAGGCCTTGGCGGTTCAGACTCGGGCTCCGAAATACATATTTTCTAATTTCAGTGACAAGGAACGTCTCTTCCTGTGTTTTCCTTTTTTGCATCCATCAGTGTAATATTTCCACAGTGGTTTTAAGTGTAAGGACAGCCTTTCTGAGTGATTCATTCATGAAGTACCTTTCAGGCTTGTTTCCCGCTGGTGGAGCGATGTAATGTCAAGAACATCCAAATTTTACATTGATGGATTCATCTTTACTGTTTTGCCTGCTGCTTGTTTTCTCTCTTGTTCTCTGGTTCTGGTTTCCCTCCCACATTATGCATCTACAACATTTGTAGTTCTATGTAAATTCTTTTGAGAGCTCCACCCCGAAGAAGACATTAAATCGCTCCTTTTTGATTGGCTGTAAAGTCCAGAAATGTTAAAAAAGGAGTACTTGACTTTTACTTTATTGTAAGTTTACGTTCTACATGATCATGGATTTACAATCATGTGCTCATTTAGAGCGTATGAGAGGATTATTATTATGATTCTACGCAATGCAGTGATGAGTTACTATTTCAAATCTAGAGCTTATGTCCAATGGAACTGAAGGGCAGAACTTTGTAGGTGTTAGTAAGCCGCTGATAGGTCCAATTTCATTTCTGCTCTGCAAGATCTAGAAAGAAGTCCCATCTTAAGATAAAAAAAATGTTCCCATAAATTGGTCAATTCTCCTTAGGGTCTGCCCTTAGCTTACATGACTGTGTGTTTGGACCCTGAGAAATTCAAAGTTTTTTTGATCCATAACCGCTTACCCTGTACAGGGTCGCAGGGGCTGGGAAGTGCAGAGAATCGACACTGACAGAATGAGACCTACGCTGTCGTCCCAGACAGCAAGGATATGGATATGTCTGGAAAGCCCCCAATACCCTGTGTTGTACAAACAATCCCCTTGACTGATCTCCTCAAATTAAATGTTATGTCCAAAAAAGAATGTTTTTTGAAAAAACAACAACAACCAACTCCTCCTAGGGAGCTGATGATGATCTTTACAAGAAAACTCTCCTGGAGTCGATTCATAACCACCAAATTTGGAATAAATCGAATCAACTTTTAGAAAGTTATGTCCAGAAAACAGTATTTTTTTATAAATAAATTCCCCCTAATGAGGAAAATATGACGTATTAGAGTAAATCACAATCTATTTGAGATAGATCTCCAGAAACCGATTCATATGCACCACATTTGGACTAAAAAGGACCAATGGTTGAAAAATGATGGCCCACAAACATTTGGATATAAAGAAGTATACAACCAAGTGCTCCCATAATCTATCCAGTTCTTCCTCACACTAAGGTCTATGTGGGAATATCTGAAAATGATCCACGCAACAGTTTTTGAGTTAGGATCTGCAGCAAATGTGGAATGCGGCGGCAGCAATGAAGATTCCATAATTTGCATGTCCAACATATCTTTAATATTTCATTAATTCAAGGAGGAGTTGCATGTTTGAATTGTCAAAGGTGCAACTATTTACTGCTTTTAAGAGAAAAAAAAAAATCATGTTACATAGACATCTTTCATGTTTAATTTCCTTGAGCGTCGACTCATTTGCATTAAACCTTGTGCGGCTTCTAGACTCTGCTCTTCATCTTCCTTCATTACACTCCTCCATCTCTCCTCCACACATCCCCTAGTTCTCCAGACATCACTTCTCCGCCTATCAATCTATCCCTCCGCAGCATCACCATACTTTCTCCCTGCTGTCTCTCAATCACAGCTCTGATTGATGCTGTGATTGCGATGCTCCAGCTATTAAGGGCGTCGACACAAAGACACTAATTTATGTAGCCAATCTAATGTTCATTTGTCAAGCATCACTCATCGTTTGTGAAGCCTGCTAGACACGCCGCTGCCAGTCTCCACGGACCTGACATATGTTGTTTTGTTGTTTTGATTGCAATTAGGGGATGTATCTGTTTATTCAGGGAGGAGTGGAACCTGGTCACTGCATTATGGTCACACCTGAGTGCAACTGCAAAACAGCAGAGGAGAGAGCGAGGGATGGAACGAGGATGTTCCTGATGGATGAGAGGGAGGGTGTCATTATTTCAATTTCAATTATTTTTCATGATTGTTTCGCTGCTACAAAATAAAATACTGTAATTTTTTTTATTGAATTTGGTCTCCTGGGTGAGAATTGTCAGGGAAAACCACATGACTATTTAGTATGACATCACCAACAGACCAAAATGGGCTTCTTTTTTTTTTTCATCTTAAGAATGTTGGTGCTTTCTGTCTTATCTCTAAAAACTCTTTTTCCACACAGACTTTAAAAATCCAGAAAACTGTAAGACTTGAGGCCCATATATTCTCATTGTTGACCAACACTGTAAAAAATGACATGTTCACTGATAACACACATTTTTAATGAACTATTATTGAGCTTAGAATTTAAGTTGAAAATACTTATTTATCAAAAGTGTAGACTGTGTTTTTTTTTTTTTAAAAACACAATCAGAAACATAACAAGCTGAAAATTTGCCCTTAACGGTTAAAAGTAAAGGAGAAAACTGTATAAGGAACTTTTGATAGGATTTATATCGATTGTGACACTCATGTGGAGAAGAACATCACTGCCTTCGTCTTTTACTTACCATTCACATTATCAGGTCTTTTTCTACCATTTCTGTTGATTTCTGAACTTTTTGAGAAAAACAAAGCACCATTTTGGTTTAGATCAGGCACATCGTTTCTACCAATCACGCCCCTCCAGGTTTCTGCATCCCATCCCATCCCGAGGGTTTGTTATACCTCGCCTGGTCTAGGGAGAGCTGGACAACCTTCTGGAGCCAAACATGGGAGGGGAACTCATTGGCGAGCGTCTAGTGACCAAAATGGGTCACTAGACAGAGAGGTGACTTTCCACATACAGAGAGGTGACTTTCCACATACCTTTTCCCATGGGGCTCGACCTGGCCCGAACCCGAACAAATTTCCTGGAGCCACCACCATGTGGGCTCAACACCTGCAAGGATGGGCATTGGGATGAGATTCAAAGCTGTACGGTTAGCAGACAATTGGTTTTAGGTATGTGGAAAGTCACCTCTCTGGCTGGGAAAAAAAAAACAGAGCTTGTGAAGGAGATGGAGCAGTAACAGCTAGATTTAGTTGGGCTATCCTCTTCCCAAAGCATTGGTTCCGGAGCCAAAATCCTGCAAAAGGGCCCGACTTTATCCCTCTCTGCAGTTGCCCGTGGTGAGAGGCGTCGGGCGGGTGAGGGAATACTCACATGTCCCAGTCTGAGTACCTCTGTGTTGGAGTTTTGCCCGGAGAACGAGAGGGAAAACTCTATGCGACTGAAGGATGCAGGAGGGAAGGTTCTGACTGTTTTCTGTGCCTAAGCACAAGTATTTCTGTGTACTTAGGAGCAGCACTTGAGTACGTGTACTTAGTTACTCTCCAACACATGTTTCGGAGCTCTCCTGATCGTTTTATGCTGCCTGTCTAAAGAAATGTGTCGACCAGATCGTGTTGAATTCGATCTATAAGTCGTCTGAACCTGGCATAACGCTGACCGCGCACAAACGCACAGAGCGCACACCCTAAACTACGTTATCTTGTTTTTCTCACTTTGTCACACTTTTTCTTCCCCTTCTACTCCTCGCGTCATTCTCACCCACCTGAACAGCTGCAGACACCGACTCTGAAAATGAGTCCATCAGGACCTCAGACAGATTGGCCATCCTGAGGCCCAGATGCCCGTGACCTCCCCACACGCCCTAAACACAGAGTTATTGTGATTAAGGGATGATTGGCAGCTCTGGTTATTAATTCTAATCTTGGGCACATATGCAGGGTGGTGGACAGAGGGCAGCAGCGGTGTGTGTGCCAGGCGGACGCCACATGGAGGCTAATTCACTGTGACACGCCATCCGTGCATGGTCACACACACCCCACATTCCCCCGGCACGCCGTCTATAAGCTGCACACACCTTCCCTTTTAATGCACAGGAGAGGGGAGGCGGTGAGAGAAGGTTAACACGACATACACTTACACCGATTTCAACAACACTCAAACACAAAAGTGGCATTTCTTGAAAACCATTAAGGCGCGCCGTACTTTGAAGTACGTCGTTTGAAAGCAGGAGCTGCACGTCTTAAGCAAATCAAAGGTCTTACATTTCCCACTTAGAGGCAGAAACTCAAGTGATGGGTCATTTTGGAAATATATTTTCCTCCCTGGAGATAAAAGCCTGGAAGCAAATGATGTCTCATCTGTCTTAATCAGTCCCTTCTCAGGTTAAGATGTCTCCTCAGAGGCTGGAAATTATAGCCGCAATATTGCAGAGGGAATGGACCGAGTCTGATCACTCATCAGGATGATGTCGGCACTGTGAAAATAATAGCCAAGTGGTTTAAAAGTATGCGGGCTGAAATGCTATAACTAGCTTAACTTACCGTAATTGTTATGATTTGGTCATTTGGATACGATTTACTTCAACCATACTCAACTCGGCAGTCACTGGATGATTTTGAGGCATATTTTCCCGCATTCGAAAGGCACTTATAGTTTTAATGGTACCGCATATCAAAAATAAAATGCCTCCTTCGGGTTCAGCGAGCCGTGACGGAGAGCAAGGCATGCTCCTCTTCCTCCTGTAGAGGGCATTGCAATACCATTTAATTGAGGGTGTTGGGCCCTTGTTTTATTCTCTAATGTCAAATAGAATGTTGTATTTGAATCCTCATAGGGCGCAAATTTTGAGCTTATCAGCACCAGAACTCGAAACACATGATGACTAACTGGCACACCTTCCTTCCAATTCATAGGAGCTCTTCCTCACAAAATGCTTCAGACAGCTTTTTTTTTACCAAAAAGATTTGTGTCTAAAGGGATTTCACTACGCTGGTGGAAAAACTGTCTTTATACTATTGTGGACAAACCAGTATCTTTATGAATTTAGATAAGGGAAATAAGAAAATAAGAGATATACACATTATAGGGGCAAAAAAAAAATATACGAAATATCTTCTTTTTTGGAATTCTTTGAAATTCTTTCCAGTAGTTTTGTGAGTAGATGTCGTCGGGTCATACAGTCTGAAATAGAGCAAAATTATATGAAAATTACGTTGGTAGACGCACTGCAACTTAAAAAACTCATGCAGGGGTATCTCCCTGAAAACTCCCCAATCCCTTTCGCTGTAAATGCAACCCTTAACGTAAATTGAGAACTATTAGGTTCAAATACGAGTACAATATGATGTATACAAGATAGATATCCTAAAAATGTAATAAGAAATATTTCAAACACGATATATGCATCATATTTCGAGTCGACTCATATACACCAAATTGTGAATTAATCGGAACAATGGTTGAGAAATTATCTCTCCAGAAAGAGAACTTTTGGAGACAAAGCTCCTCCCACTAATGTCATTTATATACCACCGACCTTTCCCGAAAATTAATTCTGTTCTTCCTTGCACTTTGGTCCATTTGGGTTAAGGTGTGATGATGATCCATTAAATAGTTCTCTAGGTATGTCTGGAAGACAGTGTTTTTCATAAAGAAGCTCCCCCTAGTGAGTAAAATATGAACTACCACCAGACATTTTCATGACCACGGTTGAAAATGTCTGGTCCAAAAACTTTTGCCCATAAAAGCTCCCTCTAGCGTCAAACTACGGAACTGACCTCTCCCAAAATCAAACCAGTTCTCTGAAGCACTAAGGTCTATTTAGGTATATAATTTGACATTGAGTAAGTAAGGAAAATATGAACAATGAGAGTTAATAACCATGTATACAAGATAGATCTAGTTGTATCATATACACAAGGCTTGGACTAAATCAGACCAAAGGTTGAGATGTTACAATTTTGCAGGTCGTGGAGGACGCAGTGATGATGATTCCATGATATCCCCGACTTTTTGGAGATATAAATAGATAACAAGAAAATAAAGAAAAAATCTTCATCTGTACGACAACACAGGCGCGCTGCAAAAGCCTCAACAGAACACATTAAGAAAACGAAGGACACTTAAGAACTGATTCAACCCCCCACACGCTTTTTTATTGCTTTAATTAGTGAATAAAACAGATACATTACGCATTTTATGATATTTTGATTAGCCGCGGTTGCTTCGCATAACTTCCATCCCACGTCTTATGAATTAAAATAAAGCGTTAAGCAGAACAGTGAAAATTACAAACAAACGTAATAATTACCTTAAAATCTGCTGCTCTCGTGGGTTATCAACATTGACGAAGAGGTTTTCTTTATTTGGCCTGAAAATAGCTCAAATTCAAATATACCTCTAAAATGTAAAGGTGATCAATGAAGGAACCAATTATGCGATGCAAACTTTGAGGGCCCCTCCAAAGCATGTGTGAAATTTCACAGAATTCTACACAGCAGAGAAGTGGATTGACTTTTACCATTACGTGTGCAGTAGGAACAGATGGAGGGCAATATCCGGGTCTGCTTGTTCTTCCCGTGGTTGAGAGGCTTCTACCTTCATTCTCTGGCTTCCTCCCACTGTCCAAAAACATGCAATATTGGTGACTCTAAATGACCGGCTGGTGTGAATGTGTGCGTGAAAGGTTGTCTATCTCTGTGTTGGCCCTGTGATGAACTGCTGAATTCTCCAGGGTGAACCTTGCCTTTCTCCCATTGCCAGCAGGGATAGGCTCAAGGGCGGACAAGAGTAACCATAGTTTCCCTCTTTTGATTGGACTAGAAAATGTTTGTTCAAGCAGAGCTGTTACAGGAAATTGGGGTTTCGTCGTAGTAACTCACTTAGTCCAGATTTAGATAAGAGGGTTGAAGTGTTTGAGACGGTACGTACTAGTATTCAAGTGTCGTCTGATCATATCCGATAGCATTTGTTCCGACTAGCCACACATGAAGGTCGGTGAAGGACAGAGGAGTTCCTGCATGCTTAATGACATTAAGCATGAGTGGCCAACTCCTGCTTTCAGTGCTAGGGACTTCCCAAAGACGAAAGGGTCGACCAGATGACATAATTAATAAATGATTGCTGTCTGCATGTAACGTCTACTGACACCAAAACATTTTGGTGAAACTTTTTGGGTGGATTAGCCAAATAGTTAGGATGGCTTGATCAGATTCTGCAGCGGATATGTGCAGAGAGGGGCAGAGTCAAAACTTTTTTTTTCACTGGGTTGCTGACAGGCTGTCAAGTCCTTTTTCTCCAATAAGTTTTAATTTGTTGAAAATTAACCCTCCTCAGGAGCTGGAAACGCAGACGAAAAGTAAAACCGTCTAGACATCGTAATACTAACTTAAGAAGAGCCTGCCTTAAGTACACCCCCAGCCAACTGTTGGGCCCGGCTGGAATACTCTGGCATGTCAAAGACCACGCCCCCAAAGGACAACTTTGAATTCTGATTGGTTAAAAAATATGACAATCATGAAAATCATCTTGTGAATTTTTGATGGGCTTAAGTATTCACCGTGTAAGTTTCCTGCCGCAGAAGCAGATGTTTCACCCGGAGACCGCAGGGAGAAATCTGATTGGATAAAAAGGAGCTCACTTATATGAGCTCACTGGAAGCAGCCACAGACAGAAGCAATGGAATAAATGAAACGGATGGGAACAAACTATTCAAATACATGTAGTTTCATTTCAAATGTTTATTGAATTATTACATTTTCTGACAATGTCTTTGCTAGCAGAAAGGCCTTGCCAGCCCCGACGGTCCACCACTGCCATTTAAAAACATTGAGCGACAGAAGTCGGTGATGAAAGAGGGAAGGGACTCCCTAGGAGAGCATGTTGATCATAATTAATAGCTGGCAGTGCATTATAGTGCATTATGGTGGCTGGTCATAAACAATATGGAGTTGAGGACTGAGGTGAGACGGCTTTAACAGTCTCCCACCATCTGCGCCTCGACGTTTAGTGACAGCAGCACGGGCCTGGCTGACAGCAGCCCTCCCCTGCATTATTAAAGCGTCGCACAATCAGACGTACACCCTACAAACACATTCATTTTCATCGACATTTACATAAACTACCCTGTTACTCTCAATTATTGTTCCCGTGGTCTTGAATTAAATTCCTCATTTTGCCTTTCACAGATCCTTCCTTGAACTCTTTTTTTCCACTAAAATAAATTATATCGAATCCTCCTCTCTGCATCATCATCCCAGTCATCTTCATCGGCACATCTGGAGGTGTCATTGGAATCACCCATCCCTTCAGGGCTGATAGATGAAAAACACGCAGAGATCAACATGGACACATATCACCTCTGGTGTCTTCACTCTAATGTTGAGTTCTACAGTCAAATAGGCAGGGGATGGCACAGGAGACAGAAAGAAGCATCAGGAAGTAAAACTGTGAGCCGACGGGACACACAATGCCCAAAGAGCAGAGAGCGATCTTTCATTTATTCAATTAGCTAACGAGGCGAGGGAGCCAGACACCAATGGAGGATTGATGATGGGGAAAAACTTCTCCCAGCAGGCGTTGCTTACTCAGGACTTTTACGGCTGTTTCTCTTTGCGTCTTCATGTTTTCCACTTTATTCACAAGGAAAGTTCAAGGGAACAAAAGGGGCATGAAGAAAGTTGACCTTGGGGTTGACCTTAAGCAGCTGTGCTCTGTCTTGTAAGAAAAATGAGACAAAAAATATATATAAATTGATAAAAGTTTGCTTTTGGTCTCTCAAATTATGTCAAATTTTTCAGAAATTGAAAGTATCTATAAAGTCCAGGGCTGCTGGATTTGAAAAAGGTAATCATTTAAATCTGGCGGATTCAGATTTTTATATTTATCTTATTCAAATTACACACATTCAGAGACACCAGCCCTCTGAACCTTCCTTTTTCTTTTCATTAAAAGTCATACACTAATCCCTGAAATGGGAAAAATTCAACTTGACATGGATCGTCTCTATATTGATGTCTCAAGTTGGGTTCTTATACGGGGTAATGTACTATTCACACCAATCATAACACGAGATTTTGTGTGGAAGGATTGAATACAAAGTCTATGCAAAGCCATGAGTGGCTGTGAGTAGTTACCATATTTGCATTGGGAGAATTATGCATTGCATCATTTGCACAAGTTAAAACATTTCAACTAAAGCAGGCAGCAAAGGTGGTAACAGCTGTGAACCAGACATACGTTTAATGCTTTAGATGTGTGGTTCGCTACCGGCAGACTTAAAAACAGCCAATAGAGTTAAGTTCTTCAAAGTGGGGAGATGATCCCATTATTCCATGTTAATCCATTGTCTAGCAAACGCTGCTCAAGACGCCACACCGGATGTTAGCGCTATGCTGCGATACATCACTTTTGCTCGGGGAACCAAAGCTGAAGTGTCCTTAAGCTGAATACTGGAGCCCGACTTGCTCCTAATGGCCGTATCTTCGCTGTGAGAATGATGGCGTGAACGGTTACGGTATATTGCCCGATTGACCAATGTATGAACACTGTGGTTATGGCGCCGTGGACTGAGTCCTGACTCTGTATGGTCAAGCAAATAGAAAAGCATGACATAAGTATAGTTTATTCATCAATGACCTTGCTCTAGCCACATATTTAGAATTAAGGCACATTATTTCATTTAAAATGTCGGTAGAAAGGAAAAGCGTGGTCACTGTGAAAGCAGCCGACTGACTCTGTGAAGTTCTCTTCCTGAGTGAGGATTGTCAAAAGCAGCTTTTTTTTAGCCACAATCCAGTGCCAGGGGGTGAAGTGTTGACCCCTGACCTGTGGTCATGCTTTGACATTTACCGTGACATTTCAAAGAGACGTCAGCTTCCGTCCTAAGTGAAGGTCATTGTTGCTGTCCTGTCAGCGGGAGGTCGTGAACTCTGAACCTGAGGGGAAACCGGGATATAGATTGTAATCAAGGGATGGAAAATATAGTCTGTGCCTCTGAACGCCTGAAAGGACGGAGAGAAAAGGATAGTTCCTCGAGACGTCTGTGTTGATTGAGGCAGGCAGCCCCCATTTGCATACAGCCACCAGCCCCTTCATTGACTTTGAGGGGTGTTAGATCAGAACCAGGATCGGAAAGTTCTCACAGTCCATTTGGAAACTCGAAAATTCCAAAGGTTTGCCGGGGATTTGCGAAATCTACTATCTTCTACCTCACTCTTCCTCGCTTTTATGTCATCCCATAACTTCCATCCATTACCCCCAATGTCAACTATCTCTCCTCCTTCATCTCTTCCAGTCTGTCTCATCATCAGTTTTCTCTTTCTCACATTCCTTGCTCTATAAT
Source organism: Lophius piscatorius (assembly GCA_009660295.1). Taxonomy (NCBI): domain Eukaryota; kingdom Metazoa; phylum Chordata; class Actinopteri; order Lophiiformes; family Lophiidae; genus Lophius; species Lophius piscatorius. The sequence continues at coordinate 38,723 of VRLP01002241.1, forward strand.
TTCCACTCCTCTTTCCTCCCTCCCACTTCTCTCTATCCCCCTTCACCCATCTCTGTGTTCCCGCTGTGTTTCTTTTTTATTTACCACTGGAGCCGCTGAGTTCTCCAACAGGCCCAGACACTTTGGGCTCTGATGGATAGTCCTGTCAGCGGACGAGTGTGATAAACGGAAAGGTGATGGATCGATGTGTCAGGGCAGAGGAGACATCACAAAGCAGTTTCACAGTTTCATAGCTCCTTGCCAGGCAGCGGGAGGGCCTGCGGGCGGCCATTTTGTGCCAAGCCACAGGCCCCGAACAGTGGAGCCGGGCCTAATGAGGCCAGATGATTAGACAGCATAAAGACGGGGGAGGGAGTGGGATGGAGGGGGACAGTAAGCTGACTCTAGTAGAATGTCAAAATAATGGGATGAAAGTGTTAATTGCAAGTGAGTCTGAGTAATTTTTGTTTCTCCTTGCAGTATAAGAAGTCAGAGTCTCTTTCATGTCCTGCTTTATTTTAACCAGTTTAACTAAAAAGCATTGTGAAATTTATGAACATGAAGACCCAGATAATTAAGTAGGAGGTGTAGGAGGTATAATGTGATGCTTGCTACACTTTTGCTACCTGCTCTCACCATCAGATGGATTCAAATTATTTCTGCTCTCGGGAATATGGAGTCCCTATTAAGTTTTTGCGCAATTTGAGAACCTCAACTTTAACAGTTAAAAGGTGAAGAGTTGTGCTTTTTGAAAAATGTTGTATACAGTTATCAAGTTCACCATTCTGGTCTGACTGAAGCCTAAATTGTAAAACTAACTGTATCCGCATTCCATGCAAAAATTAAAAATGACTGATATAAACCTCATCTGATCTTTCACTTCCTGTTGAGATGAGTTTAGGGCGACTGAGGCAATTATGGCTAGAATAAAACATTGACATTTAAAAGGAGTAAGGGGGAAATAAGTGCTGTCCTGCATTACAAACTTTGCTGGCATAACTGAAAAACATTTTAATTAGATTATATTACAAAACAGCGCTCAGATTGATGCCTTCTCAGTAATCACCAGCCTTTTTTTTTACTGGTTTTCAGTCGGTTCCTGATCGCCACTGGTTTACCATCGTAGGAGCTCTTTAGATACATCTACTGAAGCACCTGAACACATCGTCAGTCTCACTGTCACTATCTCTAACCATGTATGAGCAGGTCTGAAATTTGCATGATTATATTTCAGTTGCATTAAGCATGTTTTTCTTTTATTTTCAAGATAGATAGATAGATAGATAGATAGATAGATAGATAGATGGATAGATAGATAGATAGATAGATAGATAGATAGAGTGACACTGAGCATTGGCTTGATATGCGATATTGTAATTTATTAGTGTAAAGTAACAATACCAACTGGAGATTTAACAGAGTCAGCTCTTAGCACACGTGACTAGCGTCTCTGACTAGCTGAACAGTTATTGACAATATTGTGGCTTCCATAACTTCCAATTAACAAGTCATGTGCAGATTTACCATCTATTTCTATCAACCTCACACCATCGTCCTCCACACATCTCCAGCTCAGTCCAAAAGTTAACACAACAATAGACCATGATGCATTTGGGCACATTTTTGACAGGGCAACCATTATCTTACTAAAGGCGACCCTTTGGCCATCCTTTGAACAACATTGGTAACACCAAATTTCCCATAGACCTTTGAAATGTAAAATTGGGCTGATAATAAACCTTACCAATGAAAAAATACAAATAAATTTAAATAAAGAACATTTCACTTTTAAATACCTTGAAAGAGTCTTTCATAATTGCATCAAAAGGCACAGATGTGGTTAGAGGCCAGATTGAGATGATTTAGACACAAGAAAAGGAGGGATAGTGGGTCTACTGGTAGAAGGATGGTAGAGATGGAGCTACCAGGCAGTAGGAGAAGGGAAAGACCAAGAAGGAGGTTTCTAGATGTGCTGAAAAAGGACATGCAGTTGTTTGGTGGGACAAAGGGAGATGCAGAGGACAGGGCGAGATGGAAAAAGATGATCCACTTTGAAAAAAACCTAAAGGGAACAGCCCAAAAAAGAGGAAGGAGCATTTTCCTAAAGTCATTTACATAAGCTCAGGATCAGCCATAACATTATAACCACACATCGCATAAGCTCATTTAACAACCTGTTACAAGTTCTCTTTACATAATTAGGGAAAATGTGAGGGGGAAAAAATAAGACTTAAGAAGTAAAAAAAGATGTAGCTCAAACAAATTATATAAGCCAACAAACATGGCTGACCAAGGGAATACTTAAGATTTTGCTCAAAAAATTTCTCAAAGCACGCATTAGGGAGTAGAAACAGGCATAGACACCCTCTGAAGACTTGAAAACAGTCTCTTGAACATTAGCCTGACATTTCCATACCATGACCATTTTTATATGTTCTCTACGGTCCACCTCTCCCTCTGGTTGCAATGGCATTAAATGTCCAGGAGAGATCTCTCTTGTTCTGCGTTTGCCTGTGTTATTCCTGAGGTTGTTTACTGAGGCTTCAGTCGGAGTCATTTTGTGCTTTCTTGTGTTTTAATTGCAGATTTATGAAAGACAACAAGAGTGATCAGTGGGACTGGAACAACAAAAAGAAAAATGTTACGTTTTGCAAGTGAAGTGACAAACTTTATTCAAATGTTGACCGTCAGAGGTTTCTGATTGTCGGATCCGGACCAGATTAAAATTGGACTCTCGCTGTTTCTAATCACAGTGAAGACCGTGGGATAAATAAAAATGCCTCATGCGAAGAGCAATCAAACTACAGTTCAGTTGTTATTATTATCAGTAAATACAATTTTTATATTGTAATATAAAACATCGGAATTGGGAAATTCTTGATCACCTGAAACTCAAGTACACTGATCAGCCTTAACATTATAACCCCTGATAGGTGACGTGATGAAATTCAATTATTATATTTTACTGGCATATATTGGGGTTGATGGGATATATCAGGTAACTATAAATACTTTGTCCTTGAACTGTTGAGAGTAGGAAAATAGCGGATGGTCTTGACTTTAAAAAATGGCTCCAAAAGTGCAGGTTTTGTTTGATTTGGTGGTTAGTGCAGTGTTAGTGCTCACAAAAGTGGTGAACGGAAGTAACACTTTTGTGAACACTCTCAACCAGTGAAAGGGTCATGGGCGCAAGACCAATTGTTGAGAATTAATGGTCCAAAAGCTTTTGGGGATAAAGCTCCCCCTAGTGTCAGAAATATACAACCAATCTCTTCCTGGTCTCTGTGGACATAGTCTCAGAAATTATCCATGAAATAGTTTTTGGGTAATGTCCAAAAAACTCTGTTTTTCATGTAAAGGTTCCTCCTAGAGAGTGAAATATACAATAAACGAGTAAAACACATAGAAGCTACATCTCTGTGAGTCGATTTATATGAACTTAATTTGGACTAAATCGGACCAACATTTGAGAAATTTTCGGAGATATAGCTCCTCCTAGTTTGAGAATTGTGCATCCCTTCTTTCCCAAAACCACTCCAGTTCTTCCTCGCACTAAAGCCAATGTGGTTCTAATATTTGAAAAGGATCCATGATATAAGTTTTGAGTTATCACGCTAACACGAAGGATGGCGGCGATGACATCAGATAGGCATACAGAAAAAAAAAGGACAATCACAAAGGCTCTATGTACCATTTAAGAGACCGTTATTAAAGGTTAAATTCACATAGTGGTAAAACATAAAGTTGCCCTTGAAAGAATACAGAATACCAGCCGCTTAATGGAATAGATTCTTATCAATGCTCATATTTCATTCTTAGAAAGAAAATTCCAATAAACATAATTCTCACTTTGTTGAGCTCTTGACAGCTCCAGCTCAAACATCGGCGTTATTGTTAACTGTTGATGAACCGTCCCCAGTTGAAACTTTAATAACACAGAGCATAAAGAGGTTTGAGTATATATAAAAAGAAAAAAATCTATGCAACAGTTAACGTTTGCTTATTTTCTGAGGCGGATGGATGTCTAGCCGGCTGGTGAAGGTAGCCTTCGATTACAGCAGCACAGCCATCATCACGCTAAGTATCCGGTGAAGGACGTGTTTATGGCTGTCACACGTCACACGTGCTGTTAGACATTACAGGCGCTCAATCTCATAAGTGATCCATAGGGGCAGGAATGATATCAGCATAGCGTTAGGCCGAGTGACTTTTTATAGGCAAAGCTGGGCGACAGTGAGTGACAAATCTGTCCAGGACGGAGTGGCGGTTTACTAATATTTTCATGTCTGTATGTCAGATGCACGCAGCTACATTTATCGCACATTAAAATGTTTAGCCTAACACCTTCTTCTTCGTCTTTTAGTTGTACCCTTTACGGGTTTCCATCTCCGGTCGCATTCCCTTCCTGACTCAACCCTTTCCAATTTATCCAGCTTCGGGACCGGCACTAGAAGTACTATATGATTTTTTTCATCAGCCATAACATTATTACCGCGTGGTTTCTATCGTGTAGGTCCACCTTGTGCCGGCGAAGCAGCTCTGACCTATTGATAAAAACCTCTGAAGGTGTGCTGCGGTATCGTACTAATGTATGTACTCATGTTGGCGGCAGATCCTTTAAGTTCTATAAGTTGTGAGGTGTGGCTTCCATGCATCAAACTTGTTTGGACATCCCACAGATGCTTGATTTAATAATGATCAGGGCAATTTGGACTTTTGATCCTCGAATCATCCCTCAACCATTTCTGCAGCGAATAACATTTCCATGGAAGGGGGGTACTCGGTCTGCAAAAATAATTCAGTTGTACATGTCAATGTAACATCTACATGAATGGCAGGACCCAAGGTATCCCAGGGGAGTATGACCAAAGCATCACGCCGCCTTCCATTAATGCACCCTGGTACCATCTCTTCCTCAGGTTGGCGACACGCAACCATCTGGCCATCCACATCACGTAAAGGAGGACAAGCTTCATCAGATCAGGCCACCTTGATCCATTGATTGCTTGTGTCTGTTATACGTGCTGACAGGTGTCCACACACAAATGTAACTTTTTGTGTAAAAGAATTCTGGACTTCGATCTTATCTAGCTGTTTTTGCATCGTAACAACTTACTCAGAGCGCTCTTGCTTCTAGCGTCTGCCTGAACCCCCGGCGTCGTCTCGTCAGCCAACGCAAACCCAGCCGACCCACAGGTTTCAGGTTGACCCGAACTGCACTCAAGGACGGCGTTGCCAGACGGGAATAGTTGAAATATCTTCCAAGAGGCTTTAAACGGAAAAAAATATTCGACCCATCCAACTTAGATCCTGATACTGACCAGAGGTCATCACCATCTCCCTCAAAAACATATTATATATCATCATTTCTCAACTCAACTACAGAAAAATGTTGCCAACTTACAATGAAATGCGTCACTTCGTCACCACATAGAAGCTTGTTCGGCTGAAAGACGTCATGTGAGAAGGTGCGTGAACACAGACACAGGGCTTATGTCCTGATTATTATGGTAACTTAAATGAAATGAGATAACTGGCAATCATAGTATCATGAAATTGAATTTTTGGACATTAAGACATTTTTGGCGTCATTGCTCACAGAGAAGGTTAAATTATGGTACAAAAATATTAACTATAAAACACTACTAGGACGCAGCTTCTTCTTACATGTCTCCAAATTAGCTTAAAGGAGAGCCCAGAGAATTTTTATTTTGTATTTCAACCATAGCCATGAATTCAAAATAAGGGATCGTGGGTTTATTTTTAAATTCTTTACTTCACATGTTGCCGAAATATAACCACAGCATAGTAGATGTTGTGAAAGAATTTATTTATTTATTTTTCTGGATCATTTTCCTGAAAGACAGAATAAAGGAATTCTAAAAACCTTTATTATTTGTCTTCCTGTTACATTTCCCCCCCCTTCTTTTCTTAATTTCTTCTTCTACCAACCCCTCCCCCCACATGAGCACGTACTGGAGTGAGAAGACGCGCACACAAAGAGGGAAAAGATGTCACACACACACACACACACACACACACATACAGTGTGTGATGAGGATGTAACTTTTTGTGGCGGGTAGCTGTGAAGAGAGCCACCTAATTAAAAAGATCATGAATATTCATTGGACACTTGTACTGCTGCAGCTAATTACGTATTCAGAGAGGTTTGGTCGGCGGCGCTGGTGTGAGTGGACCGATTCAACTCCGACGCACGCAAAACTCAATAAAACACCAGCAGCCATGTTCCGACTCGCTGCACCATCGGCGTCTGGACATAAATTCAGCTGGCACCTACAGTAGATGCAGGGCAACATACTCAGGTGTCAATAAAGTGTGTGGTGTGTGTGTGTGTGTGTGTGTGCTTGTGTGTGTGTGTGTGGAGTCATGATGTGTCGCAAGTGGAAAAGCTTTTAATGCTGCGGCAGGAAATGTTCCGGTTCCATCAGCAGTAACAAAACACAGCTCTGATACATCTGACACACAAACATCCGTCTGACGTTAAGTTTTTTCTGCATTTTTAAAGTCACATAAGAAGTTTGATAGATTTCTCACGGGAAAACACGAGCCGCCACAGCGTTAATGCATGTTTGCTACTTTCCTGGCTAATGCTGTTCTTTTCTTAGGAATCTTGGGAAAGTTCAAGTTTTTTTTACACAAGTCTTTCTCAACCATTGACCTGAATTAGTCCAAATTTGGTGCATATACTCGAGGAGATCTATCTTGTTTACATCATGTTTGATGTATATTTATACAGTCCATATAATAGTTCATATTTCACTGAGAGCCCTTTTGTACTAAAACACTGTGGAAATAACTTTAGCAAGCACGATTACTAATTTACACTTTGGCTGTACCACACAACACTTTTTGCCAAGCACAAGATAAGGTCCTATTTGTGCTTTTTATCATATTTGGTCATTAATAACATTTATGTACACTTCGCAACTTGGAGGTTGCAACTGGGCCAGATGCAATACTTTGGCTGCCAATCGAATGGGCCAAGCAACTTTCCATGTTCTCCCTCAAAAGTGTAAAGGCAGTTAAGTATCAGCACTAATTCACAAATCAAAGTGCTCCAACTTTGCGATGACTTACCTCCACCTTCATGGACATTTTTACTGAAGGCATGAATTTGCTCTCAAAAACTTAAATGCTGGTATTGCTCAATGTAATCGAGGTCTTGTTAAGGGTAGGCCAAGTAAAGTTGGTGGCATAAATTTAAAAAATACATTTTTTTATTCTCTTATAATGCATATTTGAAGAGAGAATTGCAGCTATAAACCATGCTGCTGGTGACATATTACACAGTAAGGTCCATATGTGAGAAATTGTAATGAAGGGCGTTAAAAATGAACACATGTTGAAAAGGCATAATTTTCCATTTCAGACAAAAATCTAAATATACATAGTGAGTGGACGATGTTAGCGTCTGCTAAATGATTATGTAGCAGCATTCCGTCTGACTCAGTACACAAGGAACATCTGCTGCAGGAGGGATGTTCTAAAGAAAAGAGAAAAGAAGCATAGATGACGGGGACTTTTGGGGGAGGTAATACTGCAAAGCATAAAAAAAACAGAGTCCAGCAGGAAAGATAGAAGAAGTGGTGATGGGAATTAGAGAGCAGAATCTGATGGGTCGGCTAATCACCACTTTGGCCCGACTAATGTGGAGCCCCTGTGGCAACAGAACATGTTTTATTCACTAATTTTAATACATCCCAGTCCGTACTCACTGATAGTTAGCACTTCACAAGCTAACAGCTAAACATAGATCGGAGGAACCTTTACATGAATCTACATGTGTTGTTTGAAATAGGAAAATGTGAGTCATTTTTATTTATAGCACCCAGATGTGGGTTTTAAATGAACCCATGTGTCTTTTGGGGACATTTCCGTCTTTTCACATTTGGTTGCATTGGTTAGTTTGGTTTCGATGATGCATAGGCATCAGTTTTGGGAAGGGCGCCTATTTTGGAGGGGATTTCGTCATTTCAACCCCAGATCCTTGTACCCCCGGAAACCCTCCTGAAACATAGGACAAATGTGAAATGGTGCAGATCAGAAATGCTTGAATTAAAATTGTATTTGTATTTTCATTGACCATGACCCTCCATCAGTTCACCAGTTGCCCTTCCTCAGACCGCTTTGGGTAGGTTTCACTGCAGACCAGGGACACCCAACAAGACCTGCAGTTTTGGAGATGCTATGACCTAGTCATCCAACAAAGTTGTTCAGTTGCTTACGTTTGGTCTTTTAATGAAAGAGAGAGAGAGAGAGAGAGAGAGAGAGAGAGAGAGAGAGAGAGAGAGAGAGAAAGAGATTTACATATTCTTTATTTTAAAATCCTCATTGAGGTTAAAATCTTTCAAAAAATCTTTTGCCAAGCGTGACCTGGGTAAGAGAGCAGCACAGAAATTGCCAGAGCAATTGAATAGACACAATACTTTACATGCAAACATTTATACTGTAAGTACAACCTTCATGCACTTAAATGAGAGAACACAAAGAATCAGTTTAAATGATTGCAGTTCGGTTTTCAGACTTTTCACGCTGACAGTTTCAGTTCCTTTTGTAAAGTAATCCCGGAACAAGGAGCAGCGTGCTTGGTTCTGACTCTGGTGACTTTCATTTGCAAATTATTTTGTAAAATACAGATTGTTTTCAAAGTGATATGAAGAAGTGAAGCAGGGATATTCCGCTCTAACTGCCATCTTCTACCCATGACCTTAAGATCAACCACAAAAGTGCTCACTGTTTCTAATGTTGTGGCTGATCGCTGTATGTTCTGGAAACAGACTTTGTTCTGCAGCCAGTATGAAGGTAATAACATCCCCAAAAATGTTGAGGATAAGTCTTTCATTCATATAAAGGTACATAAATACAAGGCAGGTGAGGTGAAGTATGTTTTCATATTGAAACAAATGCTCCTGTCTTCACAACAGAGAGAAACTGAAGGTATTTTTGCATTTAACAGCCAATAGCGGCATCCTTAGTTTTATTAATCTTGCCTTTAAAGATGGATCCAGTCCTGCTCAATGTGGATTTCAGAGATCTTGACCTGTAAGGCCGGAAAAACATCCCACTGGCGGAAACGTTTCTAAGATTCAACATTGGGCCTGAAATATATTCATTTTAAAACCCTCTTTTTCTAGAAACTCATGTAGGACGGCAGAAGAGAAGAGGCGCTCTGGATTTAAGAGGAGTCATTCACACATTTTGAGCACGCACCAGTCCTAATTATTTTTGCTGCTGGTGCTGATGTGTTATTGTGTTCGTGTCAGACAGTGCATGTCTGTGTGCTCACTGGGCATTTGGAGGGGGACATGCTGGCCATATGGAAAAAGACAATGAAGCAAAGTAATTAAAACAGAACAAAGAAGAGAAGCGCTGGCACCATAATTAGAGCACTGATTAATCAGCTGATAATTTTATCTTGATTAATGCGACTGATTTTCTCTTCATTTTGACCCTAGCCAGTCAGGCCCGGTCCAATTAAATTTAAATTATGCGTCGGAATCTGTCCAGTCGCCCTCCCCTCCCCTTCCCGCCGCTCCTACTCTCTCACCAAATACACCACAAACGCACAGACACCCCACCACAGACATGCGGGGCAACTTCACTGTTTGGTGTAAAGCATATGCACGCCCTCATGAACACATTCCATCATTCACGTCATTTATTACGTCCCGGAAAAGTCAGCGATGTTATCGTCATCGCCGCTGCAGCAGAATCTTTGTGTTTGCGCGATTCTTCGAAAACTGAATTATGGATCATTGTCAAATTTTGGACCCAAATAGACCGAAGTGTGAGGAAGAACTTGAGTGATTTTGGAGAAGGTCATTTGTATAATTCTGCATTAGGGCGGAGCCTTAACTCACAAAATGGTCAGACTATAATTTCCCAACCGTTGGTCGGATTCAGTCCAGATTGGGTTCATATGAATCGTCTTGAGGAGATCTACCTTCTTTACATTGTGAATCTTTGGCTCCAGAAGTTTTGGGACAAATATTTCCCAAACGTTGGTCCCATGTATTCCAAATTTGGAAAATTTTTCCATGAACTAGGGGAGATCTATCTTGTATATAAATATTACTCTAGTTGATATTTTACTGAGATTTTATAAGAACAACGCTGTTTTTCAGCCATAACCCCGTTTTTGTCCAACTTTGGTTCACATAAATCGACTATAGAGAGATTAATGTTCTGTATCATATTTTACACTAAAGGTTCATATTTTACTCACAAGGGGAGCTTTCTTTGCAAAAAACACTGAGTTTTGGACATTAATTCATGTTTAATTTGAGGAGTTCACTCAGGGGGGTTGCTTATACAATCCATGGGTCTGGGGACTTTCTGTTGGGGATCACAGCATAGGTTTAGTTTTTTCATAACTTCCACTGAAAGTCAAACTCAACAACAAAAGTCTGCTTTCACAGAGCAAGTGTGAAGAATGGAGGCTAATGCTGGCTTGCATATGCTGGATTTCTTCTGATCTATAAATAAATCCTTTTCATGTAAAGAGCAATTGTACTTGTGCCGTAGAACACCAGAAAGGTCGAACATAATGACAGCTTCTCTTATTTGTAGTTTTTGGTATTACATCTGGCAATTGTTGCTGGTTATTGCATATTGTTTTGGGGTTTTCTTCAGTTTCCTGGAATTCCCCATGTGGCAAGGAGTTGCCCTCCTGCCAAGTTTTAAGCCTGTCCCAATTTTTTGTAGCTTTCCCACCTGTCTCATTTGATCTTTCAACTTTTGGCCCTTTTGAATTGATGGAAACCAACTGGTCCAACTGGTCTGGATCAACTGAACTGTGATATCAGGTTTTAAGATGGTTCTGACTTGCGGATCCGTTACAGGAATATACAACAGGCTACTGTCACCAAGAAACAAAATACGGAGCAAAACAAATGGAAATAATTAAAACTGAATGCATTGAGGAAGTTCAGAGGTATTAATAGTGTTATGGTCCAACAAAGATCAAAAGTCAGCTGGAAAAACAGAATTCATTGACTGAACAGATATGATTGACGGGGTATGGGAGATATGCTGAACTGACACGTGAAGTGATGCTAATCAGTGTTCTTGGAAAATTCAAGTACCCAAGTTACGAAAATCCAAACTTTTGTCAAGGCTTTGGTTTCAAGTGCTACTCAAAAACCCTACAGGGGTTTTTCCTTAATCAGGTAATGGAGATGATGCGCCATCTTAGATTTGGTTCCCTCTAACCAAAATGCCAATTTAGCCTTAAAAGCCAATATATTAAGCTACTACACAATATATATTGAAAAATGACATGCAAAAGGCCCCACGACAATAGAAGTGTTTACGAAGGACACATGAAAGTGATAAATCGCCTGACATGCTTTTTTTGACTTCATTTAGTAAATGAAACAGATATAATACACAAAAATGTGATGCTGTTTTGATTAGCTGTGGTAGCTTTACTTAACTTCCGGGTCATGCAGTTATGTGACTTACTATAAGTCCCAAAAACAACATCGTGAAAACTACAAATAAACTTAATAATGACTCTAACATGCACAGTAACCAAAGCTAAAGTAAACAAGGTGTATTATACCTACTGAAGAAAACTCTTAGCCACCATCCCGCATACTGACTACAGTTGTCACTATAGCAACATGTACACAATGGTCAGAAGTGTGTTGTCGAATACATGAAGACGTTTTCTTCATGTTTTTGTGTTTTCGCAAGTTGCAGTGTGCTTGCCATCACCGTAAAAAAAAACCATCAAAGTATTGCCACTAAACATATGAAAGATACAGGTAGTTACTTCAAAAACGTCCATAATCAACCCTGGTTTCACATATTAACAATTTCCGTCTTCCAATCTTTGGCTTGTTCATACTCCAGGATCGAGGCTCCATCTTTTTTATGCGCCATACGTTTTTCTCAGATTTCATAAAGCTAATATACAAGGTCATGACTTGGAATGAGATTCTCTGACTGGGGGAACATTTCACCCTGGGCACATAGTGAAAAAAAATCCCAGAGACTATCCAGGGCAGAAGTAGATTTAAGTTTTTCTCTGCAGTCACAAAGTTGATCAAGACATTATTGAAAGCGAGGTATGGACCATTGACGGATCGATTGATCAAGGCAGGCTCACAATAATGAATCTTCACCTTGTTTTTCTCAAAAGTCTCTGTTACATCTTATATAACTCTCGGTGTTAGACTTAGACGATGAGGTGGTGGGTCATTGACTCATGGTCTCTGAACCCACTGTTTGTGTTCCTGAGGGAGTGAGGGAATACGCGCTTAGGGGGTTTTTCAAGTTACTCTCGTCAGTAGAATGTTTGGAAAAGCTCCGGTGGCAGCATAATGAGAGAAAAGCCAGTTACAAGTTACCAGACAGGGTGAGATGATTTATAAAACAGAGGTTTCATTGCTACAGTGATGAACTGTGGAATCTGGAAAGGTGAAATGCAACCACTGAATCAAGGATCATACTTTCTCTTACCGGTACGTTTCACAGCAAACACAACTGCTTTTGTATTTGTGAAGTGGGTCAGATAATTTATCGTGAAGTGTTGATTTTATTTTGCCTCACGCCAAGCTGTGTCCAAAATTCACCTACGACGCTTCTCCTCCCTCCTTGATTGCTTGCTGGCGAATCCTGCTTTGGAAGTATTTGATTTACTCCATTCAACCGTTCTGCCTCGGAGTCATGTTTGTGTCTGTGTTCAGAAACGCTACAGTTAATTCACATCACAGGAGGACGGCTAACCTGTACTTTCCATTGTGAGATGGTCCACTGGCTCAGTACAGCTCGGCTCACCCCCAAAGTACAACCCTCTTATTCAAGTCAAGCACACATTTCAGTTTTTTGACTGAGCAGTTGTGTTTTTGTTTTGTTTTCATTTTTTTCAATGGCATCATAAAATCAAGTATGGTTTTCCAGCCTCATAGTAGCTTAGCCCACTGGGCACTGAAGTCTCACCAGCATGATGCCGGCCCCGCACTTTATGACTAATGTTTAACAAGTTAATGTTTGGTACAATTATTTGTTCATTTTAAAACACTGCACTAACAGCCTGCAACACTCTGACCACCTCTGGAATGCCCTTCTTAGCCTGCTGCCACATTGACCCGTCCCTGGGTAAGCTCCAGGAAAATGGATAGATGGATGGATGTACTGGCATCTGAAACTCAAACTAGATCTATGCTATCGTCCCCAATAGCCAGGGTTTATCCCAGAAAAAGTCCTCAATCCCCTTCATTGTAGAGCAACTACTCGAATTAAATGTGAAGTTATCTCTACAGTATTTTTAGTGTAGAGCACAAACAAGTGGTTAAAAAAACTGCTATTGGACTAAAATTGGATTAAAAATTGATACAGTTTAAACGATTCTTGGACTGAATCAGATCAATGATCGAGAAGTTATGGCCCAAAAACTTTTGTAGCTAACATCTATGTGTGTGTAAGATTTGAAAATGATCCATGAAATAGTGTTTGAGGTATGTTTGGAAAACAAAAAAGTTTCCTCTGGTGAGTAAAATATAAAATTTTGGACAACTAAATACTCTAATACTAAAGTCGAGGTTTGAATGTAGCTCTTTCACTTGCAGTGGAGTATTTTTACAGTGTGGTATTAGTAATTTTACTCAAGTAAAGGATCTGAATACTTCATCCATCACTGACTGGTTGGTCGGTCGTTTAGGTGGTTGGTTCCATAGTTACTTTGATGTTTAACTGGTTGGTAGAGCGTTGAGGATAGCCCCTGTTAAACTCTTTGTAGGGTTATGCTATGATCCCGAAATTTTCCAACATTTTTTATGCAAAAACTACTGAACAGGATAAACAATTATGGATAATGAATGAATGCATTTCTTTCAACACCCTTTTTTCTCCACAAGTTCAAATTCCAATCTTCAACAAATGCAGTGCACAAAACATTTTTAGATGAACCCCTCAAAAGGATGAAAAACTTCAACCCCACTACCAATGTGTAATCGAATAAATATCTACATTAGAAAACTGGGAATCATTCCTATTAAAATGGGAAGGGCCATTTTTCCAGTTTTGGAAAATTTGCAATTTTTCCATATTGACACACGTGACCATGTGACAAATGTTCAATTCTGTGAGTCTTGGAACTTCACTGATCTTCTGTCATAGATGGGAGATGGTAAGAAAGCCCCCACTGTTGACCAAACAAGCACAACAGTTGTAGATTAATGTGGAAGAAACTGGAGATGCACCAGAGCGGTCGACCCTGGATGCATTTCCTTCTTTCTCCGTCCTCCTCTGGTGTCTCTACAGGCGCCAAAAGTAATTTCTCTGATGCCCCATAATGGCAGGTGCATTTATTCTGTCAATTAGAAGAAGAGTGAGGGAACAGTTGGATGGCTAAATGAAAGAGAAAATGCACCTCTACCTTTCCCTCTCTTCAGCCTTCCCTTGTCCCCTCCCCTCCTCTCAGGTTGTCTTTTTATTTCTGGCCTCGGCTCAACTGACTGGCTGCTTGCCAGGCCCCGCCGAGTGACTTTGGGCACGGCTGCCAACGCATGCGGGCCCGGGCTACACAGCCCCGCTCCAACGGTCCTCATATGCCAGCGTTGGCGGGGCCACGGATTGAGGACAACGCTGCTGTCATCCACTGCCCCGTTCCCGCGGGAGAATCACGGGGGTTGAGGGTGTTAATGCTTTCAGATCTGGTTAAGAGCAGGGTGACAGCTCTGTTACCTTGGTAGGAGGTAGAAAGTGGGGGGACGGAGGGTAGGGGGGAGGACGGAGGGAGTAAAGGGCATCTGCTTCGTTTCTAACAATATGACATCCAACATAGACCACCACACACAGGAGCAGGCTGCGAAAGGCTTCTATCCATCATAGGCTTACAGAAAGTGTCTGTAGTCGGTACAGAACATAAAAGTGCTTGGAATAAACTCTCTACATATTAACTGTTTCAGTGCTGTGTTCGTTTTAACCATTTATGAGAATGCAGATGAATCAACTTTCTAATCAGAAACTCATCCTTAAAGGTTCATAATATGGTTTATTAGCCTTACATGAATTCCTTTGGCTGCGGTTTTTCCTTGAATTTTGTAATAATACATGAAAAAAAATGTTCACGATTCCTCATCTGGTTAAATTTAAAATTTTCCAATACCTTACTTGTTTCATCAATGCAACTGTGTTCATGTTATGCCATACTATGCCATTCAAGGTGGTTTACAAACAATTCATGAAACAGAAGATGTTACATACAGATGTAGAGATCAAAAGACATCCTTTAGAGAATGAGAGATGGTAGTTAAGAAAAGGTCGTTCCGAAAAGAAGATATGAGAAAATAATTAATGAATAACATAACGAGGGGATGAAAAGAAGAAAAAATAATAAAAATACATACTACACATAGTGAATATATTAAAATGATGGCCCAACACTTTAAAGTCATTCTCAACTGTGCTTTTTTTTTGTGCTAGTTAGCTAAAACACTAAATCCTACGAGTCAAGTCTTACAGAACTTCTATGAAATCTTTATGAATTCAGTCCTATGGAAATGTAAGGAAAAGGAATAAAATAGTGTATTTTACTATTGTGATAGTGCTCTACAAGGCAACCAAAACACCCGTGAGAGGCATTGAACAACATGAGAGGATGCTTTAATTTGACAAAGTAGGCCTACCTAAGGTTATTTCCTCAAATTAAATGTAATAATTAAGTTGTGTTTGAAAAACGGTGTTTGTTGTACTCTCATTAGTGAGTAAAGTACGAGATGTACAATATAGATCTCCTTTAGTCAATGCATCATATTTGGACTACATCGGACCAACCTTTGAGAAATTATGGACTGAAAACTTTTGGAGATAAGGTTCCCTCGATATCAGAAATATACAACCAACATTTCCCAAAATCAATCCAGTTCTTTCTCACACTAAGGTCTTTGTGGGAGTTGGGAGGTCTAGAAATTGAAGTTCGTCCACGAAATAGTTTTTGAGTTATCGCGTTATCATGAAGGATCTGCGGTGGCAGACCTCGGATTATCATTTAAAAGAGACAGAAATAGTTTTTGACTCCACACTCCCAATTACCGCGACAACACGACGATGATGATTCCGACTTGTGGGGGATATAATCAGATAGAACTTTGACACTTTCTGCATGGATCATGATTCTATCAAACATAATATTCAATGCTTTCAAACTTGACGGAAGACTCGTATTGAAAGAAAATAACCTTTTTTTTTCTAAGTTGTCTGGCTTCTCCTTGCCTTCACTGACATTGGTCATTCTGTTTCCTAGAGGAATGATGTCGTCTCCTGTCATCCTTTCCATACCTCCTCATCGTTGTGTGATTGGGCCCACCTTGCGAGGCGATAAATAAAAGATGAAACCTTAAATTGATAAAAACACGAATGACCGTGGTGGTGACACTGTGTGACAGCTCCGAGATGGGAATTAGGAGCCAAAGGATCACTAAAGCTGGGTTATTGGGCTTTGGCCCCACTAACGAGATGTGAGATGAGAGGGACACGTGGAAGAACAGGTGCTCATTTATTTTCCCAAATAAAAGGCATGTTCCCCAACTTGCCTGTTTGAAATAATGCAATGCAAAGCCCCCGTACAGTACAGGTTTGTGTGATTACGGGGCAATTTTAATTAAAGAATTCTTCTACAGGGTGTTTGTGTTTGTATTTCTGGCGATACTCTTGCTAATCTAGCTTAATTCCATGCCTGACATTCTTCAGATGCTGTCCTATGCCTTCCGGCGCTGTACTGGTATTTTGCCGGGCGCAGGTGTGGCAATGCGGGCAATAACAAGCGCTGAGTAATTACCCCAGCCATATCCATAACAGCCCTAAACCCCCAAAGTGTGCTCAGGGTACCCTCAACCCCCTCATCTCCTCCACCACCTCCCTCCATCCTCTGCAGCTAAATCAAAGATCTGGGCTCGGGTCCAGGGGCCTCCCCGCCGCTGCCCGGATTCTAGCAGGGAGGGAAATAAAGCCGGACAGGCCTCTCGGGATGCTCTAATGTCAGCGTTAATTGTGAGTTATGGGGAAACATGGCGAGAGCGCAGAGGTCAGGTCTGTCAGCAATCACACACTTCAGGCGGAATTTACCACAACGCTTCCTGTTTATCTCCCCATCAACAGGGAAGAAAGCGAGGAAATTAGCATTAGCACGCCGATCTGTTTCCATAACACACACACACACACACACACATCCTAACTCCCCCACCTCCTCTTATATTCTTTTTTACTCTCCTTGTCTCAATCTTTCTAGGCTGGCTATGTCACCCTCATGGTTTCAGTTTGAGTGGAGCGAAATGTGATCCGAGTCCTTTATTTGAGCAGCTTTGAGGGAAATAAAACCTTCGGCACAGGGTAACACTTATAATGCTGCGGTGGAATGAGAGCAGTAACGACACCGATGATGGGACATTTTTCTCTATGAGTCATTGCAGACCCTGAACCAGTGTCAATGTCCCCCAATCTTTCATTAGAGCATCAGTACGGAGCCAAATCAGATAAAACAGATGGTGTCAGACCTTGCAGACAACCAGTTCCTTGTCATAGACTTCAGGTGTAAAGAAGTTAAGAATCCATTAAGTGAGGTATACTTCCTTTTAAAATAGAATCCAGGACACTAAAAAACGATAATATTCAAGTAAAAAAGTGGAAAATAGAGAAACCTTCTGTATTTAATGGCCACACAGGCGCGTCTCTGGAACAATATTACCTCTGTTTATGCCGTCTCCTGTACTGTCACCATTTTTGTTACTGTCATTCACAACATAGTGAATTTAGATCTCTTCATTTTGACATGGTACCAGTGCGGTTTCAAGCCGGTTCTCAGAGGCTGTGCTTGTTGATCCACCTCTGAACTATCTCTAGAACTTTTGGCTGTTAGGCTTAAAGTTGAAGAAATATTTATTTACTGATGGCTTCTTTGCAACGACACAGTATGTTTCTCTTCAGCCTCATCGTCTCTCCTTCTGGCCTTTACGTTTTCATGAATGTGTTAGTCCTTGTTATTTCCCACCTAACAAGTGGTTCACCTTATAGATTCCCGTCTTTACCAGTAAGCTGACCCTTTTTCTGGATGCGCGGTCCCCCCTCATGAGCCTCATTTGTGCTTACGTACGTTTAAATAACTAAGGCCAATATACATTCAATTTGGCTATTTTTAAAGCAGACCATACAGATCCTAGAAATTATCCTAGGGATCCCATTATGTGGCAATCCCTAGGTTAATTGTCTTTGTTGCATTTATTCAATCGTGTCCGGAGTACCTTTTCACCACAACCTGAACATTGGTCAGAGATTTGCAGTTTGCAGTGGATGATGTAATAATGTAGCTTGGAGCCTAAAGCAAAGACAAGAGAAGAGAGGACTACAGAAGTCTGACAAATACGTTTTTCCCCAGGCCCTAGGATCTTTTCATGGGAACTTCAAGTCTTCACATCACTGGAGGCGGCATATCTACTAAGGTCCAACCTTTTCAAATACACAGTAGTACTACCCTACAGACATGAACAGACTTCGATTTGTAAAATGAGCAGAGTCTCACTTGAAGTCTGTTCAACCTGCAGAGGCTGATCTTAGTGAGTTTCTTAGAGGTCGAGTAGAGAATGCTTCATAGGCAATAACATTTCTCCAATCTATATTTCATTGGTTGCTTTCAAGAAGGATATTGACAAAGCTTAAAGTAATAATAGCAAAGGCTTGAAGAAATATACCAAGAACAGTCAACTACAGAAGCCTGCTTGACTTTCTTGGTAGCTTTCATTAGAAAAGTTGGAAATTCAAACTAATCACCCAATTAAAGCATAAGTCACACAAAAGATTCAATAAATAGTAAAAATGTAAAGTATTATATTGTGAAATACACCAATCAGAAGCAACGTTATTACCCCTAACGTGTGAAGCGAATAACGCTGATTGTCCAGTTAAAATGTCGCCTGTAAGT
The DNA here is from genome assembly GCA_009660295.1 of Lophius piscatorius. Lineage (NCBI taxonomy): Eukaryota > Metazoa > Chordata > Actinopteri > Lophiiformes > Lophiidae > Lophius > Lophius piscatorius. The sequence continues at coordinate 57,645 of VRLP01002241.1, forward strand.
CGGTTTGATATATCAGGCTGCATTTGAACAAATTGTCTAGAAATTGCTGGTGTTTATCTCCAAAACTCCAATTCTTGTTGGGTGTTCCAGTCTGCAGCTGTTAGTGCATGTATGTGGGGAAGAGACTGCCAGCCTTTGTTGTCAAATCTCACAGATGTGCTACTGTAGCATGAACTGTTGAAAAGGTTAATGCTGGTTCTGATAGAGAGGTGACAGAACCAACGGTCCACTGCAGTTTGGTTAAACGTAGCAGCAGACTTGCCAGAGCGCTACACTGATCCCTATCCGCTGCTTGAACCACCAACCATAGACACGTCGGCATCAGATCCAGACCAAAGACCAGGCCACCAATTGCAGAGGGTGGCCTGATCTTTGATAGATAACATTTTCTTTTACATCGCTACAACAATCAGTTCTGTGAGTGTCCTACGTGAGAGATGGAACCGAGAGCAGAAACCTTTGGCCGTGCCATTCAAGTATAGCTAGTCAATAAACTAGACCTATGGTGTCAAACCAACGACAAGCGTATGTTCCCAAAAAGTTCCCAATCTACTGCATTATACAAGCATTCACCTGATCGAACACCTCAAATTAAATGTGATGTTATGTCCACGGGATTTTTCATTAAAAGCTCCCCTAAGTGAATAAAATTTGAACGTTTAAAGTGAAATGCGACATATACAAGATAAATCTCTTCCAATCGATTCATTTGCATTTGATCTTTCCCCAAAAACACTCCTGTTCTTCCTCACAAGGTCCAAGTGGGTATAGAATCTGAAAATTATCCAATAGATAGTTTTTGAGTTTTCGCGCCAACACAAAGGATCTGCGGCAGACACGTCGGCGGCGATGACGATTCCATATTATCCCCGACTTTTCGGGGATATAAATAGGCCTCTTCTGCCAATCCAACAGCAAGGGTATAAACCCCAGAAAAGCCACCAAAGCCCTGCCCTGTGCAAGTAATCACCTGATTGAACACCTCAAATTAAATGTGAAGTTATTTTTGAAGTTTTTTCGTTAAAACAGCTCCCCCTTAGTTAGTAAAATTGGACTATTCTAGAGTAGAATATACAAGATAGATCTTTTCGAGTTCATTCATATGCACCAAATTTGGACACAATTGAATAGTTCTTGTTTTTGAAAGGTTTTGCTCATAGGCCTAGTTGCACTCAAGATACACAGAAAAACGCATATATTCATTTGTGTCGTGAGAGCCATGAAGCACAGAGAGCTACACTGAAAGATGTTTAGAATTTCTGATCCTGTTGTCCGATCAGCTCTCATGATCAATATAATGCTGTCTGATATTTCTGTTTGCACTGACCAACACATTCAGGCCTGAACTGGATCCTTAGCAGGCAAACACTGACCAGCAGCACTCAGTGAGAGTGGGAAACAGTATGATACACACTCATGAATAATACACAAAGGACATCATAGACAATAATGCACACACTACTCTGCTGCCCCCACCTCCTCCTCTTCCTCCCCCTCTCTGTCCTGTTTTCCATAAATAATGCATTAAAAGGAGGAAGAGCTTGTTTGCTTGTGGTTTGTGAGGTTCTTCTCAGGCAAATTAGTTCTCTCTGTTTGACAGATGGGTCAGACGAGGAGGCGACTTCATTTTCAATATCCTTCCCTTTTTTTGGGGGGGGGGTCTTTTTGTGTATGTACCCTACTTCAGACAAATAAGAAAATAAATAAATAACTTCCAGGTACTCCTGTGTTTTCACAAATACAGTGGTGAATAGCAGGAGGCAGATCCAGAAGCTAAAAAACTAACAATGCTAGACAAGTGGCTAAGTGTGTTTGGAATCATTTGAAAGAGAGACATTGCGGATGGTTCATAATCTGACATAAATGCCGGCGCAGCCATACCGTACAGTTAGTGTAATGATCAGCAGGCGGAACACTTTCTTAGTTTGTTTACCTCACCAGATGCCACGCACCATCTAGTGAGGAGAGTCCTTGCTTCTGCAAAGACTTTTTCAAATAAATCCCACCAATTTGCTTCCAAAGCAAAGTGTTGATGCAAAGAGAAAAAACACGCACATCTCCTCCAGAAATGCAATATGTGTGGAGTACCTAGACACAATTAAAACCGCTATCTATAATGAATGAAATAAGGGGCTAATGAAGAGGCTCAGACAGAGCATCGCTGACCCCTCCTGACCCGCACATGAAAAGGGAAGCATTCGGCAGAATGCCTACAAAGCGTCGTCCCTGCCTCTTTGAAGTGACGCGGAAAACTCGCCATCTGGCACGATCATCACATTTTCACTTTGACAATCCTCAAATTCTCACACTTAAACCGACTGGCTGTAGCAGCTCCGCCATAACGCCTCAGCAGAAACACGACTCGGGCCCGCCGCTGTTTTTCATGGCTCTTAAGGAGAGTAAAAGGATAACTTTATAAGTTTACAGTTGCTTGTGTTAACGGCTGGTCTTTCCTGCCATAAGAGGTTTGCAGACCGTCAGGGCTAAATTTAACAGAGCGTTTGAAGTCTAGATCGATCTGCTTCATGAAATCAGGTCAGCTGAGCCAGAAACCTCTTTCAAGTTCCTTCTCAAAATTCACTCTTATCAGATCCTGATTTTTACATTAGCTTTTGATTTCCTTTTTACTTGATTATGTACTTTAAATCCCTGGAAAAGTCGGGGATTTTAGGCAATCATCATTGCTAGAAATCCTTTGTAAACTCAAAGCTCAAAAACTCAAAGCTCAAAAACTCAAAGCCCAAAAACTCACAGCTCAAAAACTTTTTCGTGGATCATTTTCAAGTTTTGTACCCACAATAGACCTTAGGGCGAGGAAGAACTGGATTGAATTTGGGATAGGTCAGTTGTATATTTCCAGGCCATCATTTCTCAACTATTGGTCTGATTTGTTCCAGCTTTGGTGCAAATGAATTGTCTAAAGGAGATCTATCTTGTATATTTACTATGAAAGTTCATATTTTACTCAACAGGGTAAAAGCCTTTTACAAAAAACACAGTTTTTTGTACATAACTTCCTAAACAGTGGTCTAGTATAATCTGAATTTGCTGAAATGAATTAACATGAGGAGATCTGTCTTGTTTATATCATATTTTACTCCAATTGTTCACTATGTGGAGCTTTTCTTTCTCCCTTAAAATATTGTGTTTCTGATTTCTCTCAGGGGATTGCTTGTATAATGCAGATGATTGGTTTTTTTTTCAGGGGATATACCTTTGCTGTTAGGAATGACCGCATAAGCCTAGTTTTTGTAACTGTATTAGCTCTTATATTGTTGCCGTCTTTGCTAACTTTCACAAATTGTAGCAGGAGCTCTAAAAGATAGAATAACTTTAACTTTAGTAACTTTAACCATATGTGAGACTTTTTAACAATACTGTATGTCATATTCGAGAGCTAGAGGTGCACCACAACGTTCACCAGTGAGTCTGTTAGTCTTTATTCCTGCTCTATAAACCAGTTGTCATGGAATTTCACACCATCTGCAATTTTCTTCATCACCGACTGATGGTTCTTCAGGATTGTGGAATCACTTATACTACATTGGACTATCGGAATGAATTGAAACGCTTTAACTGCACAACTGGCTCTAATGGTCGATCTAAATTAACAGGTTTACATTTTCTCAAGGAATTCAAGAGTAGGTCTAAACTGTATTCGTTAATGTACGGATATCTAACTCTTCCCACATGAGCAAGCAATTGGCGACAGTGGTCATAAAAAAAAAAGTTTTTTAACACTAGGAAACCTTGAGTAGATCCTGACTAAAGGTGGTCTCCCCTCTACCATGACCATTGGGGTTATTGTCCATCCACCTCAGAAGCACCAATTCAGTTTTTCCAATAGCAGGAGGATATCTGTCCTTGGACATACATTTTCTGGTTAAAACAATATCTACCAAAATCTACTGAAGTGGAAAAACAAATCAGATATTTTGTTTACCATTCCCATACAGGTCAACTCCCATGGATTGCCCATAATGCTGTGCTCACACCAAAAGTGATGAACATTTCTGACGCTATTTTACAGTACCTATGTGAGGCCAATGCAAAGAGGAGACAAGACTAGCTTGATGCGAGTACGAGTGAATTTAACGTTGTTTACTAAAAAAGTGTTTTTTTAGCGTGATGCTATTGTGCTCAGCTTTTATTGAGATCCCCAATAAAAACTATGGAAAAATGAATGTGTGTTAATTATACACCCTAAAAGTCGGATATAAAGGAAAAGTCATCACTGCCACCATTGTTAACGTGATACATTTAAGACCAAATGCTTTCGGTTCACTATTTCCTAACCGTCGGTACAATTTAGTCCAAATTCGGTACATATGATTCAAATCAAGGTGATCTATCTATATCATATTTTACCCACTATAAGGAGCTTTTTTATAAAAAAATATTGCTTTTCGGACATAGCGTTTAATTTGGGGAGTTCAATCAGGGGTACTGCTTATACAACCCAGGGGATTGGGGACTTTTTGGGGATTTACCAATTGCTGTCATGGATGAAAGCTTAGGCCTAGTTTTTAAAGGTTATACTGCCAACTTCTGGCTCAGCATGCATAATGCAGCGTTTTCAGTACCTTTTTTTGACCCATATTTTTAAGGATTTTCAAAAATGGTCGAAAAAAAAGTTAGCATTTTTAACATAATCCTTACCATGTACAGTATACTGAGATATAAGTCATCATATACCTAAGTTATAATATAATGTACTTTTATATACTGTGTATTATATAGTTTATCATAGATATATATATAAGTAATAATAAGTTGCGTTTGACCAAAAAAGCACAGCCAACACTTTCCTTGCCTATGTCTCAAAATTTCGCAATTATAAAACATCTCGCAAATATTAGAAAAACATTGTTTCTATAGTGAAGCTGTTCTTAGGTTCAGCTAAATCCATGTCAGAGACTGAAGAAAGATACATGTGTGTGACGCAGCTACACCAGTGAAGCATGAAAGTCACAAGATGCACGTGGGTCTGATTTTTGAGCGTTTCTAGAGTAAAATTACACATTAATATATATATAGGTATGTTTTTGGATGTGTGTGCCCCAGCGTTGGAAAAAGGTGTCTCTCTTTGTGTGTGTGTGTGTGTGTGTGTGTGTGTGTGTGTGTGTGTGTGTGTGTGTGTGGGTGTGTGTGCGTGTGTGTGTGTGTGTGTGTGATGGCCGTTGTCCTTGTCAGAACACCTGCTGTCTCCTCTCTTCCTCTATTTCCTCCTTCCTTTCTTCCGACACTTCATCAATTCACACACGCACACGCAGACAAACACACAAACACTACTACTGCTACATCAGATACACAAATTTGTGTACTGTATGTGAGATACTAATTAAATTAGATTGTTTCCGCTCACTCTGCAGTAAACTACAAATTTGTAGCCCAAAACAAGACACAGAGTCACAGGACACATACTATATAAATGCAAAAACACACACACACACACACACACGCACACACACGCCACAAACACTGAAACAACCGCCTCTCGCTACCGGTCCCTTTATTTTCTCTTCTCGTGCCAAATGCTTTCATCCCCTTCTCCCTGTTTTCCACCTTACGTTTTCTCCTCCACTCCTGCGTCCATCCTTCCATCTCTCCCTCCCTCTCTCATTACCTTAATTAGATCCAGCAGATGAACATCGTCGAGTCTGTTGGGGAGGAGGCTCGGCCTCGGTGATGCAATAAGGCTCATTTGCATCGGCAAAGTTAATTGCGGGAGCGGAGCAGGTGTATGGCAATAATGATCATCACACATGACACTCACCTGTGACCGGCGGCGTACGTGACACACACACTGACACACATGCAGATAGCCACGTTTTTAGCAACGTGCATTTTGGAGTATAAAATCCACGCCTGCGTCAGGAAATGGGTGAAATCTCAACGCACACATTCATGTAATGCAATCATCGCTTGTCACTAAGTTTTTAATTTCCTCTCCAATTTCCAAATTCCTTTTGGTATTATCTTTTGGAAGGTGGCCACAGACATTCTCCCTGCAATGACACCCAGCAGGCAGGTAAAATATCAGTGAAATATGAAAAGCACATTTACACACAATGAAAAATAATGAATTAGAGTCTAGCGCTTTCTCTCATCTTGCTTCTGTGCTGCACATCCCACAGAGTTTCACAGATGATTATGCAGTCAGTTAGCATGGTTAACATAGTAATAACATAATAATAACATAATAAAATAATAAAATGCCCCCAAACCTAAATCTTATCCAAGTACCCTTGTTGCCTAACGAGAATAATCCTAAAAATGACTAGTGGGGCACTCCGGTACATCTCCCCTGGACCTTCCACCAACATTCATGAAAATAAATCAATTGAGTTTATTTGTATAGCACATTGAAAACACAAGACAGACCAAGAGTGGTCGCCAAAACTACTGTAAAATAAGGACAATAAGAAGTAGGTCTAGTCGGGAAAGGCTAGTAGAAATAAAACATGTGGCATTAAAAGAGACTTGAAAACTGTTTTGATGACCTTAACTGTGGTCATTCCAATTGGGAAGGCCTGATTGGCCCTAACTACCAGTCTGGATCTAGGCACAGCTAGAAGCTGCTACTCCAGTGACCAAGATGTGGAGCACTGGGTTGCAGCAAATCTGATGGGTAAGTTTGGGCCAGTCCATTCAAGAAATATGTAACTTTTAAGGGTAAGACTATTTTTAAAGCATTATGGTGCGAAACCTAGCTTCTAATGCTGAGGTAAGTTGGGACTCGTCAGTCAAAAAGAGTGAATGACAATCCCAAAATGGTAGCTTCTCAAAATTGTGTCAAAATGTGGAAACTTTTCAGGACAAAATGCTTTCAAGGAGGTATCACCTTAATCGCGAGGGTATTTTCATGATAGTAGAGCCGGTCATAATCAACGGCCTTGATTCCTCTTTGTTTCGTGTAAAATCAGAGACATGTACGACTGTAATTGAATTCAAAATATTTATTTGAAAATTACCAAAATACCTCAATCTGCTGCCGCCATGAACTCACATTTGCACAACCTTCAAAAAAAAAAGAAGAGCTTTATCATTATTTTTAGGTTCCTGTTTTTCTAATAGACTGTGTATTTCTTCTCTGGACCTGTTCGAACATGAGAATCTTCCCAGTGTGGTATCAATATATTGTGCAGTCTGATATTTTCTTATATCCTATTCTTTCAATCTTGAGTTCGCTAACATGACATCACCCGTAGCCACCGGTTCAACCATACCCTTCCTCTTAGCTTATCGGGGATGTCAAACTGAATCACAGAGGAGGCTAAACCCTGTGATTATTACCAACCTCTCCCAAAATCAACCCAGTTCTTCCTTGCTTCAAGATCTATCTAAGTATAAAATCTGAAAATGAACCCAGCAATAGCTTTTGAGTTATCTTATTAACAAAAACAATCTACGGCGACGAGGGCGGTTCCATGATATTCCCGTCTTTTTTGGGGATCTAATTAGAGAAAAATAATCCATTCAGTCTATTTTAGAAAAGGTCTCTGGGGTACAAGTGCTCCCATTTTCTTAGTAAAAATTCCTTTAAGCAGCTAGCTTTGTGAAGCTAGGAACTTTTAGCTAGTGGCAAGGTGAAATGTTTTGCGAGAACGGCCCGAGGCCGGTACTTGTGTCTGATTAACAAAGATAAAACAACATTAAACAGCTCTGTCCAGAAAGTAAGGGAAAGAAAGTAAACTCAATGAGTTCATCATCGCCGTCTGACCTGAATAATTTATCGACCTGGAAGTGAGGATCACACCTCCCTGTGCCAGGTTGGGGGGTTCGGTGTGGCTCACACTTGGGTGTTGCAAGGTTGGGTGGACAGGGTTGCGTTGATGCTCGCACCTACGCCAACAGTGTAAAATGTCTTTCTCTGTGCATATTTAACACTACTACATTCCATACTGTTTCAGGCCATATTTAGATGCACTGAGGTGTGGCATCACATACACTAAAGTTGATTCTTTAACAGGAGCAACGGGGAGAGAGAACGTATTAGCTGCTGTTTTGACAAATGAAAGTGGGTTATAGGTCCATGCTAGCGCGGAAACGCTCAAACCGCTATCACCGTCTTTCCTTCCACACTAAGCACACAGCTCTATGACGGTTTTTAGCTTTTAAAAAAAATAGAGATACTTTTTTTTCAGAAATGGTCATCACATAGGTTTTCAATGCAAGTCGGCTTTCTGCCACCTCCGTCACGTCCTGTAAAAAATATGGGACCCCCCTCCTGATTGCTTCTGTTTGTTGTGTGTCTCCGTCAGAACGGTGTCCGGTCTTCAAAAACATAAACACTATACAAAGGCAACCTGAAAATATTATACGATTAGGATTAAAGGTAATACGATACCTAAATCAGTGGTGTGAAATAAGTGTTTGGCCCACCCCCCCTTGCAGAACCGCCTTAGGGAAGCTATAGTGAAAAAATGGTGATATAGTGTATATGCATGTTTGTGTATATACTATATATGTTAATCACAACCCCGAAAAGTCAGGGATATTATGGAATCGTCAACTTTTACAGCATATTCCTCTTGTTAACACGATAACTTTGAAAATATATTTCACGGATCATTAGACCTTAATGTGAGGAAGCACTGGATCGATTTTGGCAAAGGTCTGTTGTATATTTGTGCATGAATATATATTTCTACATATAATACACATACACTGTGTATTAATTATATTAAGTTTGAGGACATTTACTGAATTTAAAAAACGTCCTTTCTTTTTGGAGTCTATGTATGATTACAGATACCCTTTTGGTAAGGACCCAAAATGTAGATTTGATATAAAATACTAATTTCAAAGGATTTTGCGTCCAGTTTAAATGTTTTTTTCATGTCCAGTTTGTTCTAATATGAAACACTGCAGTGCATGATTCACCAGCTGTGGTTCTCATCACTTATCCGGTAAACACAACCAAACATTTCACATGCTCACTATTATTGTCTTTGTTTCTCCTCTCCCTGTTTCTCCTCTAAAGCCTCGCTTTTCTTTTCCTTCTGTCAGCCTCCACTGAGTTTAATCTGACTAGCCGCTGTGGTGACTGATTGACCAGTGAATGAGCCGTTTATTGGATGCAAGGGAAACAAATTGCAGGTTGACGTGTTTCCCCGACTTATCTAATGAGAGCAGGGATGAAGTATATCACTCGGTGCTTTTGCTCTCCTCTCCCAGCATGGGCTTAACCCAAAACAAGGTTTGAACCTCTGCCAGGCCGACCGTAATCATTGTGATGCACCAGAGATGAGCCAGAGACATGGTGTGTGTGCGTGTGTGTGTGTGTGTGGGTGTGTGTGTGCAGATGGAGAAATTAGTAAATCATGTAGCGTTCATTTTTATGACACTGCTTTCTCATTTATTAGGTTTGAATTTTTCTTTCTTAATAGGATAGGATAGGATCAGACCTAATCAGCCGACTGAACAATGTACACTCAAACCACGGCACACTAAAAGCCGTATCCCACCGGCGTCGCCCGGCGGTCTCTGAGGGTGGAGCCTTCTTTTGTTTAATCAAGGCTTTCACACAATGACACAGATAAAACCGAACGATTGAGTAAATTAAAAATAAATCAACAAATGCTTAGACTTATTGTTGGTCTAGCCTAAGTATCCTTGTTACCTCGAGGTCCAAGACTTCACACACTGAACGTGGCACAAACTTCTAGCAAGGCAGGATTATACACAAAGTCAATGTGACTCGTTTCTCGCCACAAATGTCTCAGCAGCTGAATTGGAATGATGCCAGTAAAGTTGCTTGAGTAGAAAAATCATGACCGCTTTTCAATACGATAAAGGATTTATAAATGGTTTATAATAAGGTAATAAATTAAGTTAGTCAGACTTTTTAAGTCATTAGTTAACATTTATAAACAGGCAATATCAAGATTGCAGTCTGTCTGTCTGTCTGTCTGTCTGTCTGTCTGTCTGTCTGTCTGTTTGTCTGTCTGTCTGTTATCCTACAGACATGGAGTAATACAATTTTCACACTGTTCTTATTTGGACAACTCCAGGTAAAAATGCTTGGCTCTTCTGCTGCTGAATTCTCCACCATGTTTACCCAGGATCTCACTTTATCCCTCACCTGTTGGGTACTGAGCAGGTAGTGTGCGGTGGATTTATCAGACATTATCCTGCTGCTGCTTGAAATCCCAAACAGCTGCAAGTCTGCAGCCCAGAAATCCAAAATAATGAGTGAAATCCTCATTATGCTAAAATGGCTCCAAGATCCACAGACATCCATCCATCCATTTTCTTCAGCTTATCTGGGGTGGGTCGTGGTGGCAGCCGGTTAAGATAAGAGTCTAGATATCCCTCTCCCCAGCAAAACTCTCCAGCGCATCCTGGGGGATGCTGTCCCAGGACGGATTAGATCCACGAGTTCTTGATTCATACCAGGTCATATGAAATTGATTAGGAGGCTTGTCAATCACGGCTATGGAATGTGCTAGAAACTTTCTTTCTGCAGGAAATAAATAAACTATCTTGAACCCGTTCCTGGATGTCAACGAACAGGACGCCACGTGTCCTTCAAAGAGAAGTTGGCGCGTAATGTTCCACTCTTCAGCGAGCATTTCATCTTCATCATTTGTTCCACCAAGCACCTGGACATTCCTGTTTCCACTCGCTGCCAAATTCAACAAATTTTCTGGTCAACCTCAGAACGAGTCCGGAGTGGTAGGAAAAAAGGTTCTGGTAAGCTAGACTCTTCCGAGGATCAGACTGTTGGTCGGGTCAGCTTGCCTCACAGCAAGAAGGTTTCCCGTCCCTCACTCGCTGTCAGCTGTTATACGCTTCAGCCCCCCTGAAGAGGAGACGCGGTTATGGATGGATATATGTTCCGACTGGTGTTATTTAGCGTCCCAGACGTCACATCGCTGCTTGTTGATTATGTCATACATCATGATCTTTTTAGTTGACTATATATCCGGGTGGCACCGACTTGAAGAAACGGCAGGCAGCTGCAGCACATGACAGATGAACTGGCTGGACTTTATTACTGATAATATTACTAACCAGCTTCCTCCATCCCCCCACTGAGGGTACTGGAACCACAACCCGGACCATACAGTCCACCTGACCACTTACAATCCCTGTCTTAGAGGCATTTAAGGGGTTGGAGACTTTGTGTGTGTGTGATGCCACACACAGTGTGGAATCTAAAGCGGTGTTAAATATGTACAGAGAAAAAACATTTTACACTGGTGGCACTGTAGGGGATTTTGATAAAGATTATGATGAAGGCCCGTTCAGGCTGTAAATGTTTTTATATACCCAAAAAAAGTCGTCCTCGCGTCCACCGCAGATCCTTCGTGTCAACTTCTTGTCAACGCGACAACTCAAAAGCCATTTCGTGGATCATTTTCAATTCTATAACCGCATAACCTTAGTGCGAGGAAGAACTGAATTGATTTTGGGGAAGACACTAGGGGAGTTTTCGGGCCATATTTTCTCAACCATTGGTCCAATTCAGTCCAAACTTGGTGCATATTAAGTGAACTAAGGATATGTATTATGTATATGTCATGTTTCACTGTAATAAATCATTTTAGTCACTAGGCAGACTTTTTTTTTAACAAAAAATACTGTGGACATTACTTCAATCAGGGGGATTGCTTGCATAACACACGGGTTTATTGTGACGTTGTCGAGCTATTTAACAGGAAAGATTTATTATTCACGTGGCGTGCCGCGGGATCGCAGCACATAAAAGCTCAGCCTGAGTCCTTCGCCAAACAAACAGGAGATGCGTGTTTTTTCTGATTTATTAGCGGAGCCCTCCCTTCTTGTTCGCCTCCTCTTAATCTTTCATTATTGTCTTTTCCTCACTCTCTCACCCCTCCTCTCCGTCTGTGTTACAGTGTGAGAGCGGTCCACGTCGACTTTACTCCTCTGTGCGTCTGCCTGCGTGTGTGTGTGTGTGTGTGTGTGTGTGTTGCTGTCATTGTGATCATGCGTGCGTCCGCGGACGAGTGCGTGAGGATGTCACATGACGCCTTTAATGACAATCTGTCTGCAATCTCGCATATCTCCCCTTAGCTTCTCCCGCTGATGAAGCGTGATGTTTTCCATTTGTTGCCCTTAATATAGGCTTAACATCTCCACTCACAGATCAATATGACTTCAATATGAATTTTTTTCACCGCCGTTTTTCTTCTTCTTCTTCTTCTTCTTCTTCTTCTTGTTCTTCTTCTTCTTCTACATCTTCTTCTTCTTCTTCTTCTTCTTCTTCTTCTTCTTCTTCTTCTTCTTCTTCTTAACAGGGGCTACACTTGCTCATTAGCATGCCATCTTTATTAGCCAGGGCCACCGGTGTCTACTTCCGCTCGTGTGTGTGTGTGTGTCTTTGCGTGCATGCACGTGTGTACTTTAGGTGTTGTGTGTATAAGTCCTGGTATAATTAATCTGCTTGCCCTCAGCTCTGATTAAGCTCAGATTCTTCCACACAGCTGAACACCCTTCACCTCCCGTCTCTTTGGCTTCTGCTCATCAACACGCTGCGAAATAAGCAGTCAGATATGATGATCTGTGTTTCAATAAATGCAAGGAATGGAAGGAAAGTGTGTTTAAAGTGTCTTTTCAGTCCAGAGTGTTCCTGTTAGGGGACACAGCAGCCATCTGAAGCATGTCGCTATTTGAAAATTAAGAGCACTGTGCACAGATGCATGCACAATAAAAAGCATAATTCTTTCATTTCATGTATGCTGCCCTTTCGTGGATATGAGAAGTAATGATATGTAATAATAAGCACTATTGTACATTTCTAATAAAAACCTGCTTTATTTAGGTGTGTGTGTAGGCTCACACTCTCTCTCCTCTCCACTCTCGGTGTAATCTGTAATAATTGTAGCCGTAATAATCTTGCACACAGAGGAAAAGGTCAAGTCCGGGAGGTGAATATGAGGGGGGGGGGTAGAAACAACAGGAGAGTGATTGAGAAGGAGAGCAAAGGTAAACAAAGATGATGAGATTGGAAGGAAAGGAGAGTCTGTGCACCTTTCGGGCTTTCGCCACTAGTCCCTGCTGTTGCATCATGGATGAATACGTCCTCTTCATCGGATTGGACGCCACACACTTTCTCTCCTTCTTGGGAGCCAGAGGTCTCCCAGGCAGAGTTGAGTTCCTGTGGAACAGCAGCACCGCTGCAGCCCCTCTGCTGACAGCTGGATTGTTCCCATGCAGGGGGGAAGAGTCGCTGTTCACAACAGTTGAGCTCCACCGGCCACGCTTCCTATGGAGAACAAAGGGGACCCTCTGCTTCAAGCAGTATGTGGAGAGCATGGTGCATTATGGGGTGTTACATAATGTTTACAGTGTGCTCCTTATGCTCTTGTCGTGGGTTTAATAAGTCGGTGGATAAAAGCTCTGTCACTCATTTTACTCACCCTTTTAGACCCACTAAGATGAAACATTCCGTTCTAATTCAGTCTTAAGTGCAAAATAAAGCTCTATGGTTTCACAATGATGATTCTTGACGTCCAAGTGAATTATTTTATTTTGCAAAATCAAACCATAAAATAGCAAGTGCAGCTTGCGTTCACATCGGCTTCTGGGATAAGGTATTTCGGCACTCACAGTGTTAAAGATATAAATGAATCCCCCTCAAAAATACAATAGAGTGTTAAGGTGTGTACAGTATATTAACAAAAAAAAAATAGGTGCAATAACATCTAATTAGAATATCCTGCTTTTGTGCCATATTATCCTGAGTATGTGTGATAATATCCTCTTATGTGTTTTAATCAGGTGAAATATACCTTCTCTTGCTTCATTATCGCTATAATGCTGTTATGTTTAGGCACTGGTTTGCATTTTCCTTATACTCTTTATTTTTTTACATTCTCACTTACATTTGATACTCATTCATTCCTTCATTATCCGTAACCGGATATCCTGTTCAGGGTCGCGGGGGCCGGAGCCCGTCCCTGCTGACATTGGGCGAGAGACAGGATACACACTGGAATTTTGAAGGCACTGGCGTGAAAAATTCCATCAGGACCAATAAAGTTTTATTTTATCTTATCTCTCTATCTTATTTTCAATATTATAACAGTGTATTGCACCGTTTCTACTTTAATGCCGCACGTTTTATGCTTATTTATTCTTCTATACTTATTTATATGAGCTTTTTTCCGTCTGTGCCGCTACTGTTATCAACCATTTATTAAAGGTTTATTACACATAGTGAAATGCAAGCAGAGCTAAAAGATTTTGTGGTGATAAGGTTTAGAGATTTTGAGAAGATATGATGATTGATATTGGAAGGAAAGTGAACTAAAGAGTTTCTTTTAGCGTTTGGACATGTTTATGGGTCTTTTTTTCCACATCCTTTGTGTGGAATTATGTCATCTGCAGTCCTGTAAAATACATTTTGGGGAAATGAAATAGAATGTTTTCATAATACACATGTATGACATATATTATTATACATTTAATCGCAGTCTTTATTTCTTTATGAAGATTCTTCATGAAAACGGAGGAATTGCTTTGATGCAGATGAAAGCTACTACAGGAGAACCAGTATCAGAATTGGTTTATTGGGAAGTATTATAGAAAAATATAGAAAAAGAAAAATATGTAGACCAGATAGGATGTGCAAATAAGGTGTCATTTTTAAAATAAAGTGTACAGTTTGTGAATGCATGTGCGAAAAAGCTGTGGCAAATCAACCTTTTCCTCTTCATGCACAGTATGTCATCGTGACTTTTTAAAAAACACTTACAAACTTCTAAATCCTGCTCGTGGATGATATTAACGTGAGTTCTGTCCAAGAAAAAAACATCTCCAAATGTTTCAGTTATTCAGGACAGTTATACGATCCTCTAATAAGCGTTCATAACCTGTCTTACTTTTCAGAATAAAAGCACCTTAAAGCAAGTAATAAATAAATATTTGGTAAGAGAGTCATCATCTTCATGAGGAAGCAAGTGTATAAAGAGTTAATGAATGTTTTTGTTTATGTGTGTGATTAAATTTGACTGTGGCTGTTGTTTCGATCCGAGGCTCATTCTTGGTGGGCGAAACCTTCTTGGCAGTGGATCTGATGGAGGTTGGGGTTACGCGGGATTATCAATCATTCATTAACAGCTAACGCTCCAGTCAGAGATGCTCCTCAGGAGAAGTTATTTATAGTTGTGGAGAAACATCCATTAACTCATAAAATATCCTTCTGCTTATCTTGTGTGGTTACAGCGACATTACATCTTTATTACTGCTTATGAAAACGGAATAGAGGGTTTTAAGTAAAGTTCACACTCCCATGAAGACATGACACGACTCCAGAACTTCTGCTCTCTCTTTTTTCCATGGAAATCAAATGCCTTTAATGTTACTTTTAACTCCTGATTCTGAAACAGCTCTACAGCTTGGATATTCCAAATCTGGACTACAACTCCCACCTGGTCCTGGTTTATGACAAGATGGTCACCAAGAGATATATTTTTTGAAATATCTGTAGATATCAGCTTCACCTCTTTTCTCAACTTCATTTTGCGGTCTTTTACAATACAAATAGAAAAAGGTGAAAAAAAATGGGGCATTTCAATTAGGTTGTATAGCATTATACAATATATATCATTAATGTATATATTACATTATGTGCCATCATTCCAATGCTGGAGTGTACCATTCCCAAGTAAACCACGGTATATGTAATATTTTAGTGGTAGATTTTACAACATAATACAGAACAGTCTATTAAGGAAAATATACAATATCAAACTTTACATTATAATTGAATAGTTTCTTATAATATGATTAAACATATGTTAAATTCTATATGTTTTAACACATTACATACATGATCATACACTACATGTATGACAATATATGCAATACATCATACAATACTTTACAAAAAACTATATATATATATATAATCAAGATATTTATTAATACATTTTACCATAAATCATATAAATATCACATTTCATACCAACACATTACATGTGAAACATTCTTTCTGTTTTCAAACATCATTAAAAATCACCATTAATATGATTTTCAGAGTGAAAAAGGGGAAAATAACAGACTCTATTACTTGTATTCAAGGGTAGCAAGAATATTCTTTACACAAATAGAAGTACAGTCAAAATAGACTGTAGTATTGATTTTTTTTTACTCAAGTAAAAATGGAAAAGTACAAGAACTGAAATGGCACTACTGTAATATCAATTTAACACTGGCGTGACGAAAAGCGTTCAATAATCCAAAATAAAATATTCCACTAAGGTAAGGAGCTTGTTTTATTTTTAAACTAATTTATTTTTTTCATTTGTCTGATGTTGATATTCAAAGTAGCTCGAAAATACAACAAGTCCCATCATGCAATTCTAAGTAAACCTGAATATTCTAGAGAGGTAGTGCGTTTTTTCCCCCAAATAGACGGCATAAGTAGTAGAAAGTTCAGGTTAATATCTTAAAATGTCTCGAGTCATAAATAAAAGCTGAAGGATAAAATAAAAATCCCAGTAAGATTCGGAGTCCTGAAAATTTGACTCCTTTTATGCCTCCTAGCCCGGCATATATTTTGTATCATGTTAGCATTATTCTGTATCTGGCCTGTGTGTCTTAGTAGAAGGAACACTAGATGTGTTTTTAGTGCATAAATGACAATAACTGTGCAAACTTTTGGTGTAATTAAGGTTCACATCGACAACAGGATCATTTATAAGACCATCAGTAGTGCATTTTTATCAAGGTCAAGGTCAAGGTTTCTTTATTTATACTCCAAATAACTGCATGAAGTATCGCCAAAATTGTCCCGTAACCATCTGTGTAACAGTAAATGAATAAAATGAACAATATCTAACTCATAAGTCCAAGAATAAAGATAAATGCATCATCACAGATGAGCAGCAGGGAGTAAGTAAAAATCTCTGCTGAACGAGAAGTTCTTCTCTCTCAGTCCGACTGAAGCAGGAAGGTTCCAGGCTAACGTTCTGTTGGGAAAGAGATGAATAAGAATCATTTTAAAATTCATAATATTTATAAAAGGTTGCAGCAAGTAAGGAAGTTTGAGCGGTCCTGCAGTTTCCTGGGAGTTTGTTCCAAGTATTTGGTGCATAAAAACTGAACGCTGCTTCTCCGTGTTCGGTTCTGACTCTGACACTGAGCAGACCCGATCCGGACAACCTGAGCCGTCTGGGAACGGTTCTTAGCATAGCAGAAGGTCAGATATGTTGTATTTTACTACTAAACTGCTTGATGCTAAACCAGCAGCAGGATTTTTTAGTTTATTTTATAAGAAAATAGATATTTTTCATGGTTTAAAAAAGACAAAAGAAAACTCCATTGTTGATTTGTTTTTGTTTTTTATTCTACATGGCTCTGACATGTTTCCATCACAGATGGGTCCGTTCACTGTCATCCATTATTTGTTTATCCTGAATATTGTCCCAATGATCTTATTTAAGGGATCGATAAATAAGAAATTACAAGCTACTTTGTTCAATTCTGATTTTTTTTTCTTTTTTCCTCAGAACAGATTTACTTATCTTGGCGGTTCAAGCTCATAATTACAGTGAGCTGCATCAAACGCTAATGTGAAGCGGCACATCGATAAATTCCTGCAGGAGTAATCGGCGTCACCAACACTTAAAAGTGTTTATTTGTGAGACATCTTTAGGGTATTTCTGCTCTGGAGGACGACAAACACTTAGTGGTTCACCAGCCGGTTGTGAAAGGTTGACGGTTGACATTGTTGTTTTCACCTCCTCTGTGGTCGTTTCATTTTACCGCTCTATCGGCGCCGGCTGACGACGTCTGAAAATATGTGTATGCCGTAAACTGGCTGAATTCTAGTCGGAGCATTTTTGTCACATTAGGCCAAAAATAGATTTGAGTGACTAAACTCTGGTGGACATGTCAACATAGCTGATGAAAAGGTATGTTTTGAAACGCGCTGGACAGATCGCCAGTTTATCACAGGGCCTTCCAGGTTGTTGAGGGTTCTGAGATCTACTTCAGTCCAAGGCGGACAGAGACCAGGCCCGTCATAGATGTTTGTTTGTTGTTCTGGGCCACACGTACAAACAAGCTCCTGAAGATCACAGCCCCCAGAGATGCATGCTGGCGTTTAAACCGTCAAACCGGCCGACCCCTGTGCCTAGCTGGTGCGCCCAGACAGTTCTTTTAGGCACAAGTCTATTATTAGATCATATTATTACTATGAATCTATCTAATCCTCCCTCTTTGACATACAAAGAGACAAAGAACCATTCACTTGATCTTTACTTTCCACACCAGGCCACACCCCGTGTATGCGGCTGGAATATTCTCATCGTCATCACAACTATAAAAGTTCTTTGTGTGAAATTTGGTCGATGCCTAAAGACAGCTCGTGTGACTTTTGTCCTCCTGGGTAAAAAAGATGAAACGGTTTATTAAGTACCAATTCAGTGTCACACCTTTTTGGTTAACATCAATCCAAAAAAAATAAATTTTTACAGAAAACTGATATTAGGAATCAGTTTTTACTAAATTTAATATTATACAGAAGATCACAGACTGGTGAATGCCAGAGTTAACTTAGGATACTGTTTTAAAACTATATTTCTTTTTAAAGGCAGAATATGATGATGTTTTTTTTCTATTCCCAGGCCACAATAGAAAAACAAAAGATTTGAATGAAACACTGCAAATCCAATGAATTGAATTGCATACAACACATTATGGAAGAATACATACATTAAAACAAGTTTAATTTGACCCAAAGACATTAGGAAAGTTAAGAAATGACCATTCTGTGACAGTAGAGGCATTCAATTGTTTTAAAAGAGAGTTTCTTGAGGTTTTTCTTGGGATTTTCATGCCTACATTTATTACTTATTTATCTCCTCCAACAAACAGCATTTGAGTTTAGAAGCTGCTCCTGTAGATTTCTTTCTCCTTTTTTGACACAAATATAAGTTGAATATGAAAATGAAACATGTCAAAACTTTCAGCTGGCTGTCATCAGTGTCACGTGACTCTTGTGCAGACAGAATCTTTATTTTCCGAGAGGAGTTTTTGAGGTGTGGAAAGAAGAATAAGAAAAGTCAGGCAATGCAAATATCACACAGCGCTGATTCACCGTGTGACCAAACACTGAGCCCAAGTTGAGACTAATGAAGTCTTTAATTTGGTTATAGTTTATTAATGTCAGAGACTCTCCCCCATTAATCACATTATAACGCCCCTGAGTGTGCGTGTGCTCGCACTTTGTAGTGTGAATAGAGTGTGTGTGTGTGACTTGGTGTCACTATTCAATATTGTTTGAGCATATGTCTGTGTGTTCTTATGCATATACATGCATGCCTATGTGTGTGTGTGTGTGTAGAGAGAGTGAGAGACAGAAAAGCACGATGCTCTCCACCATCAATAATATCGCATATATTTTAAAGGACCGTCATTATCGCCGCGGGTTACCCCACGGCCCCCCATCACCAACTCCACAAACCATTTTCATTCCAAACTCATTAATATGCAAACTTATTCAAATGAGATTGTAATTAAGCATCTACTGAGTGAGAACCCTTTTCATGATAATTTATGATAAACTCCTCAGCACCTTTGATTGAGATTGATTTTTGGAGCTGGCAAAGCGACCTGAATACAAAGCTACACCTGAGAGACCCAGAGGGAGAATAACACTTTTAAAACAGCAAACTTATTTCATGGCTGATTGTGCCACAATCAACTTGGAGGAGTAGCAAAGATCTATTTGAATAATGCATTCCCACTGTGTTGGCGATGATGATGTGCTCCGCTCACAAAAAAAAAAAAAAAAAAGAAGAAGAAAAAAAAACTTGGGCTTATCTGTTCTTGGCATCAAGGTGACAAAGTGATGTGTGGGGACGTGTGTTTCTGTGTGTGTGTGTTTTATAATGGAAGGTAAACCAAGCGTATCTCTGTTTACCCAGCATTTTATTGAAAGGATTACTTTTTTCTAGGCTGGAAACTGACACCGACACCGACTGAGAGTCACTTTATCTATACGGTCTGTCGGCCTCATATTGATCATCTGATGTCCATACTTTATCTATTTTTATTTTTTATTTTTTACGGTGATTTTACTCATTGCATTTCCCTGTCAAAGTCAACATCACATATGCACACAAGTTATTCCCACACAAAAGTTATAATAAACTTTTCCAACCGTGAAAGGATTATTTGATGGAGAAAAATCACATTTTTTTGTTCAACTGTGTCCATTTGTTTGTTTGTTGCCAGGATTGTGCAACAACCGGTGGATGGAAGAGGAGGGGGCCATGAAGGGAAGCATTACATTTGCTTTCAGACCTCGATAAAGGGTGAGAGATTTTTCTTAATGTTCCTAAAAATGAAGGGTTCATCAATCTTCAACATTTCTTTGACTAATTTCCGCAAACTGCTGTGGAGCGGTGGAGAATGGGGCCATTCTAATTTGTTTTTAATTTAATCTCTGCATGGTTTAACTCACCCAGAAGTTACTTTGGTAATTCAATAAATGCAATGATCAGCCATAACATTAAAACCATCCACCTAATATTATGTTATCTGCCAAAATAGCTCTGTGATGCATTTGATTGTGCTGACACCTTTCTGTCAGAACCAGCATTGACTTTTCCAGCAGTGTCTGCTGCAGAAGAACTTCTATTGAATCAGAAATCATGGCCAATACGACCCTGTCGTCAGTCTAACAGTCCTTCCATAGACCACTTTAGAAGGCACTAACCACTCCAGACCACTTACAACCAACACGATCCGCAGTTCTGGAGTTGTTCTGACCCAGTCATCTAGCCATCACAGTTGTCAACGTTACCCAGATCCAAACGCTTGCCCTTTTACCTGCTTCCAACACATTCTGCCTAATGTATCATTAAAAAAAAAATCAATGTTGTGGTTATTAAGTTATGGCAGATATGGGGAAAGTCATGATGTTGGGGAACTCTTAAGTTACAAATTTGAAAAAAAACAAAGCCCCACCTTCTTTTTACTTCTTCACCCATACAATTCAATCTCTTAAATGAACTTTGCTACAGATTGTTTTTAGATTAATGTCCCTTTAAGCAGTTTGCAGGAGGTTTCTGATGCGAGGCTGGAATCTGCTGTAGCTGCTGACCATAGCAGAGGATTTAGCAGCCAGGGAATTTGGATTTTTGCACTGATTAATACAAGGCCCTGAAAAGAGTAAATCTTCCACTCACAAACTGTTGCATACGCTGGTTATAGGTTATTAAAGCTACCATTAATACTGTTTTTCTAGGTTCCAGCATGGAACCCTAGCAGACAAGAAGAGAACATATAACCTGCTACGCCGGTTAAATGGCTTATCCTTCTGTTAAATAATATCTCCTGTACAAGAACTGTCACATCAACAACGTTTTTCTGTTCATGTTAAAGCTTCCGAACAAGACTTGGAGGAGCTTGTGTGATAAATGGAGTGTATCTTTGTGTGGGTTAGTAATTCTCCCTTCCTCAGTAGGGCCAAGGGGAGGGAGAGATATCCTGGGATTAAAATGTGACCAGATTTGAAGGCAGTATTTTTTTTTTCTTAAGGATTTCCTGCAATTTTTTTAGCTCTACTATTATTCAATAAATTAACTTGCAAGAAAATACAAGAATCACAAGGTCCATCCAAGTTCTCAAAGGAATCATAGGGCCTTTCAGTATCGAGAGGTTTTTTATACGGAACTGGTAGACATAACTGTCATTGTCAATGATGAGGCCTTTTGTTCACTACCCACATGTTTGACTTCATTTGATTCTATTATTTGTATCCAAATATCTTGTTGAGGGTCACAGGGAGGATGGAGGCTATCCCAGCTGACACTGGGCGTGAGGCGGCGTACACGCTGGACAAGTCAGCTGTTCGTCACAGGGTCAATACAAAACAAACAGTCGACCATTCACGCTTCCATTCACTCCTGGGAATTCCAGATGTCCCTCTCCACAGCAACACTCTCCAGCTCATACTGAGGGATCCCGAAGTGTTCCCTGGACAGATGAGAAATTGAGTCCCTCCGGTAAGTTCTGGGTCTACCTTGGGGTCTCCTCCCAGTTGGAGATGCCTACTACAATCCTACAACTTATATTGTTTAATAAAAATGTTTCGGCATGTGGTTCAGGAGGTAGAGCGGCCGGACCCTTATCGAAAGATTTGCAGTTGGATCCCAGGTGCCTGCAGTCTACATGTGAAAGTATCCTTGGGCAGGATACTAAACCCCACAGACCTGCCTACTAGTTCTCATGGGTGGGTCTAATGCAGGTTTTATGGATTTTAGTAAAATATTAAAGATCTCCAAAATAGACGCATCTGATGTGCTTGACCTGTTTGGGATTCACACAATAGTTTGGCGGAATCACGCAATCTCCGAATGCCCCCCAGTTGCTCTCCTCCATCTATATTTAAAACCAAGTATCACATGGAAACCCTTCAGAAGTGCGTGCGACCCACATCAGGATCCCAGCCCACAGTTTGGGAGCCAGTGGTTTGGATGCAGATGGTAATCGCCTTTGTAATTAACACTCCGCGAGGACCAGTGGGGGAAGGAGAGGAGGAAGGCGTTGTTGTTTGAGGAACAACATCAAAAGCAGAGGTACTGTCTGGCAAATGATCGCTGTGTAATTGCCCCGCGGTACCTGCGAGCCGTATGACCGCACTCTCCGAACTAGTTAGGAGCCCCAGGTGAAAGAACAGGAGGGCCGGATCCTTGCATCCCCCTGAAGTCTCAACAAACACACGCACACCTGCATAAATTGGTGAGAAACTTTGGGCTCAACATCAGAGATGCTTTTGTATTTTCAAAAGTATATTGTTTATTGGGGTCAGTGATTTAGGGGCGGGACTTGGGATGAAACAAAGGAGAGGCAAAGTGCTGTTTGTTTGTGCAACTGCAGAAGTCTAGTTAGCATAAAGAATAAATCAATAAATTCTTCTCTGCCAGCAGTGTTCCTTTGTTGTTCTGCTGGATGCTCGGTGTTGCCGTGAGGAGGGAAAATAGGTGAGTCTTGTTAGTATGAATGTCTCGCAGGCCAGCAGCCTCTCTCCAGGTGTTTCCAGATACACGTGAAAAAGTGAATGTAAGCACAGTTTTTTTTTTTTTAAAGATTCAGAATATTTCCAAGATACCTCCCAAAAAAATATTTTGCGTTCTGTAATTTTTAAATGAAGTGAGAAGACTACCAAGGTTCTCTTTGTGAGTTATTTGCTTTCTTGCATATTTTGAATACAGTCCGTGCTCAGGTAGGATCTCTGCGAGTACTTACCTTTTCTCCAAAACGTGTTTGCTTTGCCCTCACCACACAAGGAATACGCAAAAGCTACGTTTCTGCCTCTCAAAAAACATCTCTTTCAACATCCTACTGTTCATTCAAACATCTCAGTTCTCATCATCAACATCTCAAAACGCCTTCTCCACTTTGTTGACCCCCTAGAGGGATTTTTGCTTTTTGGCTTTGACGTTTCCCAATTATTTCAAATGGGTATAAATGGGTTATTATGGTTACATTGAGCCTATGTAACTTTTGTTGAGCAGAAGCAACTGTGGCCACGAGGGGTACTAACAAGAAAAACTGTAACACAATTGTAGAAACAGGCAACATCTGTAGGAACTTTTCTTTAACATTGCTATCCCAAGTATTTGTTACATGTAAAAACATGTATTTGATCATGAATGTCATGAGAAAATGCCTCGCTTATTTAAAGAAAGCTTTAATTTCTGATTTATTTAAAACAAATCTCTCTTTCGTCCCAAATTTTCCCACTGATGCGGTATATTGTATGTTCTGGATTGCAGACAGTGGATTTGAACCAAGAATCTCCTTTCTGCCCATCATACCAGCCTGCAGCATCTAATATTCCCGGACGGTCTCCCATCTGAGTTCTAACCAGGTCCTGCCCTGATTGGCTTCTGAGATCAAATGAGATTGGCATATTCACGCTGATATGGCTGTAAGCCAGCATCGGCGCATTATGTATTAAAATGGGTTTATAGCTTACTACACTGATATTTCAGGCATCAGGGTGGGGCAGTGGCTCTCACCATGCCTCACATGGAGTTTGCCCGCTCTCCCAGTGTTTGTGTGGGTTCTGTCTGGATACTCGGACTTCCTCCCACAGCCAAAAACCTCAAATGCATTTGAACTGGTGACCAAATTGCTGGTAGTTGAGGTGTGAGTGTGAATGGTTGTTTCTGTGCATTGGCCCAGAGATCAATTGTTGACATGTCCAGGGTGTACCCCGCCTCCTGGTCAATGTCAGTCGGCATAGGGTCCAGCCTCCCTTTGGCTCTAAACAGGATAAGTGGTTGCAGACAGTCGATGGATGGAGACTGATGTTTAAATCTCAGTCTCATTCTAATTTCGTTCAGCGTCTTCTAGAGTAAATTCTTAGCTTCCACATTGAGAAACGGTTTAAAGTATTTCATAGCAAACAGGGTTAGGTATCGCTTAAAACCTTACCAAACATGTATGCTTTAAATTGATACCAAAGTCAGGAGAAACTAGGTCTATGCTGTCAACCCCGGCAGCAAGGTCATATCCCCAAAAAGTCCCCGATCCCCTGCATTGTACAATCAATTTACCTGATTGAACTCCTAAAATTAAATGTCATGTAAATGTGGCGGTGAAAAATGATCAGCTAGAGTAAAGTATGATATTTACAACTAAATAGGTAGTTATGTCAGAAAAATTCGTTTTTTGTTAAAAGCTCTGACTAGTCAGTAAAATATGAACTATTAAAGTAAATCATGATATATACAAAATATATCTAACAGAGTTGATGCACCAATTTGGACTAAATGGGAACCAATGGTTGAGAGATTATGACTTAACTATTTTGGAGATGGAGCTCCTCCTTGTGCCTGAAATGTACAAACGACCTTACCCCAAATCATTCCAGTTCTTCCTCTCACTATGCTGAATGTTGATACCAAATTTGAAAATGATCAATGAAGTATTTGTATCCGGCTACAGAGTATTTGATAGTTATTCCTCGAATTTGTTGGAGGTGTCGGTAATTTTGGAGGCTGGCAAAAACTCGAACATTAATGGAGAAATCTGCATTAATTTTTCCGAACCCTAGGGTACTTGGTGCATTCTTCCCCTTCTCAGTGCTTTTTTTTTAGTTTTTATATTAAATCATTAATAATCATTTGTTCAGAATCAGTTTTAGAAATAACATATTATAAAACATGAAAAGAAAACATCTTGTGTTTCAAATACTTTTTTTCTGTAAACTCTCAGTGCCGCTTAATGTGTTTACGTGGCTGCTACGATTTAAATCTCAGCTACTGTGGAATTCAGTGCAAGAAGAATGCTGAGAGGATGCAGATCAGCAGAAATGAGCAGTCATGACATTGTAACGCGAATCCAGACATGTATCTTTGGTCATCTTAAATGCAATGCCTGTATGAAACAAAAGGAAATTACGATTAAACAATGCCACGTCTCTGATTTCCGCTTCCAACCACATCAAGAAACGTAAGGACTAAGTAATGTTTGATTTGGGGTTTTACATTTCAATTTAGCCCCGGGTCTGGAAGCCATTAAGGCCTAATCTGAATCCTGGTCAGTGCTTGCTCCCTGGAGCAGAAAGTAGGGTTTTATTAGCAACAATTCATACACGGCGTCGAGAATGCACAAACACACTGGCACCAACCCAGCCCACGTCCAATAATGGCCAAACAGCACCTCATTACTGGCCGTTAGATTTGTATTACTTTCATTTGAACTGGCAATACATCTCGTATTCATGAAGGGAACAAAGTCGCAACATGAAATAGTGGCACAGCTGCATGATGGGACCTAAGAGACAAGGCTGGGAACAAATGATTCGTAAAATGAAACAATTTGAAAAGGTCATTTATGATATGGGGCAGAATGTTACTGACAAAACATAACACCCGCTAATGTGCTGACAGGTATAACTACTGTATGTAATTAGGCATATTTAAATATGGAAGTTTTCTGAGTGAGCCAGTATCTGGATGTACGTGTGCGAGCTGGTGAGAGGGAGGTACTAGAAAAAGAGGGCAAAGAGAGGAAAACCTCCTCCATCTCTTTGGCCCATCGTCCATACTGAGTATCTCTTACTGATGGACGCAGCACATTAACCGGCTCATTATCAGCCACCCACCATATGGACTCGGGTCGGGGTGGGTCAGAGCCGAGGCTGACCGATCTGCAACCGGCTAATTAGGGCAATTATGCCGTCACATTCATGAGGGCCGGATGCACAAAATGGTGTCGCGCCCTCGCCGAGATTGGTGTCACCGGGCCTCGACTAAGAGAGATGGCGAGAGGAAAAGTGCAGTGTCGTTCGACAGGCTCACAGAGCAATTACCCCGGGCGAGAGGTGGCGGAGTCGGTAAGGGACGAGAGAGGAGAGAGCTACAGAGGTGGAGGGCAATTGAAAGGAGAAAAGACAGAGAGAGAGAGGGAGCGAGAGGTTGCAGTATCAATGAAGTTAACATTGGTTTGTGTGGTGCTGTAGGACGACCTCCTACTGGACAAGGACATGACTTTATAAATGCGTCATTTAACCTCTATTGATCCCACTTCCACTCTTTGAGCAGAGGGCTGGTTGAAGGAATAGTTAAACGTTGTGGAAACTGCGCTGCAGGCTGGTACAGCTAGACTGACTATGATGTCTTAAAGATGACCTCATACCAAATTAAATTCTCACAACTGACAACTGGGCTGTTTTTTTTACATGGGGCCTATTGTTTAGCTGGACTAATAACGATGAAGGGCTATCATATTTTCTGTACCATTAATTTCTGATATGGTCAGCCATGTTCTGCAGCTCCTCTTAACTTTTAGCTGAGGTGATTTTAGACAATCGTGTCAGAGAAATTTTACACCTATATAGATCTCAGTGTGATAAAGAACAGTATTGATTTTGGAAAAACTCGGCTGTCAACGTTATAAACCGTTATAAACTTCAACCGTTTTGTCCAAACTCAGTGAATATGAATCAACTTGAGATCTATCTTATATTCAATTGAGTTTTATTTAAAAGTTCATATTTTACTCACAAGGGAAAACCTTCTTTTTTTTCTTTTACAAAAAACATTGTTTTTCGGACATAACTTCATACCCAAAGCCTATTTAGGCCAAATTTGGTGCATACAAATCGACTAAAAGAGATCTGTCTTGAATATATCATGTTTTACTGTAATTGTTCATATTTTAATCAATAAGCGGAACTTTTATGTAAAAAACTGTTTATATAACTTAAATAATTTTAAATTGAGAAATTCAATCAGGAGGATTGCTCGCACAATGCAGGGGATTGGGGACTTTTCGGGGGTTCATACCCTTGCGGTCGGGGATGACAACATGGGCCTTGTTTAC
This sequence comes from Lophius piscatorius, assembly GCA_009660295.1. NCBI lineage: Eukaryota > Metazoa > Chordata > Actinopteri > Lophiiformes > Lophiidae > Lophius > Lophius piscatorius. The sequence goes on from VRLP01002241.1 coordinate 84,966, forward strand.
ATATGCAAATGAAAAAGACTCATTCTTCCAAAAGCACAGGAATAGTAACAGTAATTCCGTTTTAATTTCTGTTTTGATTTAGAATATGAATCGATGATCATGAGTGAGGGGAAATGAGGTGGACTTGTCGTTTGAAAGCTTCATCATCAGTAATGCAGGCATTTTATCATTCTCTCATGGTAAAGATAGAGTGGAGCCAAAAGGTAAATCTCTTGATTTACCAGACAATCCACATGCGTCATGAGTTCGTTGAACTGACCTGAAGAATGAGATTGTGGATATGACCGGCTGAGATGAGCTCCATTGGTTGGGTGTTTGAGCTCAGCCTTAGAGATGAGATTAGGATTTTGGATGTTCGGCCTTCTCTTTTGCTTTGAGAGTAGCTAGTTGAAGTAATTCGCCCCTGGATACAGCTTTTTCCATATAGGTCGCCATCTTTGTTTGGCTCACAGATGGAAGCTATGGATCAGGCAAAAGTAAGAAAATGGGAATGGGCTGAACTGGGAAAAAAAAGGTAACACAGAGCCAAATCTGCCCACGGCTACTTTCCTTTGGAAGACAAATGGAGTCCTGACAGAGCTGTAAAAGTAATTAATACAACATTTAATTCATGAAGTACACATTTGTAAAAAGATTATAGGGGGTGGTTAGATCCACCATAGGCTCCATGTTGCGTTAAATAGGCCGCATTCCTTCTCATTGTTGTTCCTCTGATCTTCAGTGATGTTCAGGCTAACAGCAGACATGACTCGGAGCTCATCTTCAAACCAAAGAAGACCCACTGCCCCCCAGTTTTCCTTATGAAGACCTGTTGTTCAGCCAGTGATTTTTTTATTTTCTTTCTTTCATGGCAGAATCCTAGAGTCTTAAAATAAGCCCCGAGGATGCCTGTAGATCGATAGGCTCACTGCAGGTGCTCACCGACAGGAACAACAAGAGGCGGCATTTTTCCCACTCCTTTCATCAGAATAAAACAAGCTTGATTAGGAACGGCTGGTGGACAGAAATGTGTGAGTTTCTGTCCACCACTTCCAGTGATACATTTGTTCCTGCAGCCTGTGTTCATTAGTCAGGTGTGGTATTGACTATGTTGTACAGCAAACGAGATCACCCTGGGTTGCAACAGGGACGCATGAATTCCTGAAAACAAACTGCTATTGATTTGTGAAAGAAAGTCAAATAAGCAGTATACAAGAGGCTCCTCTGAAGGCCCAATCTAGTTCCAAGAATCAAGAATTGCCTCTGCTTCCATTTCGCTGCATGTTGCTTCTAACACTGACTACACACTTAAATGACCATTTGGAGCGTTTAGGCACAGGTGGGGTCCACTTTAGTGCTGAATGCAACAGGCTGTCCAAGGATCTGTGTGGAAAAGGACTACGTGAATGACACGGCACCAGCCACATTGACTGCTTAATTTTTTACAACGCTGCCACACAGGAGAACATCTTTTTAAACTGGATAACATCAATATCAATGCAATTGAACCATTACTCTAAGCAGTGTAGAATTTGTGGAGTCATATGCTCTGCAAAGCAGGGTGATTGAGAGCTATTCACCGGCAAATAAATCTCTTAAATAGACCTTTAAATGAAAATTTAATTTAAAATATTACTGAATAATAAGGAATTAATCTAGAAATTGCTGAATCTTTATGCAGGGCCACATTTCATCAAAGTGCAAGTATAGGACACAGCCTGTTTGCGAGCGGCGAATGATATGTTCCATAGAATAACATGTAAAATGACGTACACTTTTTGAGAAAAGCCCAGTCTCTTCCTCAATATTCCAAATGACTCCATATGAGATGATAAATTATTTGTATGAACAAATTTCGGTAAACAATGATTTAATTTTATCAGGTTAAGTCAGCATAATGTCCGTTCAAAGCTGCTTTTGTGCTTTTCAAAATACTCCCTAACTTCACTTTATATGACGCTCAGTTCCCAATTATGTGATTGCACCTAAATGCAACAGTCCTATCATAATATAACTCATTAGCCATGACTACCTACCCCAAATATTTAGAATGATACTGTCACAAATGGAGGTTTTCTAAAGCATCAAAAATTGATAATTCCTTCCATGATACATTCCTCATCTTGCCATCCCATTTCAGTGTAATCCATTAGGGTTCAAGGTGGAGGTGGGACTGCGTCAAGAAACGGTTCTGAGCCCCCTCTTGTTTGCTATGATGATGGACCGGCTGAAAGATGAGGTCGGGCAGTAAGACAGGATACACACGTTAAAATGAAAGGGAGGCAGGTGGGGATGGTGAGGATGCAAGGAGGGGACGTGAAAAAGGTGCAAGAGTGTAAGTTCTTGGAGTCAACTGTTCCAAACAACAGGGAGTGTGGTGAAGAACTGAGTGCCGTCAGGGTGGAGTGGGTGGGAAAGAGTTTTCAGGAGTAATGACAGAAGAGTAGCCCTTCATTCAGATCCTCTGCAAGTTATTCCTCAATACATGAGCTAACTTTCTATCAAAATCTGACAGGTAGTTTGTGCATAATAGACAGAAGTGGTGAAAAAAAAACTGTCCTGCAATATTTCAGACAGTGAAAAAGAATCCTCACTTTGCACCTTTATTCCGATGCTCTTGAAAACAAACTACTGAAAATATACTTTTATACATTTAAATGTATATGTAGCATGAAAATGTTAGTTGGATCATCGGATTGCTTAAGGATATGTGATACATCTTCTCCTAAAAGAAGGGGCAAGGGAGTTAGGAAGTAGGGAAGTAGATCTATAGCTTTTTTTTATTTACATAAATACTTTAGAGAAATTAACATAATCTGGACCTGGACTTTAAATTTTAAAAAACTGTGTTTTTGTACACTGGTATAATGGTTCCATCACATTGTATTGTCTGCTGTAGCTTCGTTATCATTTGCTTTTAAGACATTATTGATGCTTTTATCTGCTTTTACTTTGTAGCACTTTGAGATTTGATCCAAATGTAAAGTGCATTATAAATTAAATGTATTATTATTATTATTATAATCTTTATATTTTCATTGAAAAATAATTTGAATGAGATTAAATCAATTAAAGAATGACTCACTTTGTAAATGATCTAATCTGTCTCGTACGAATATTCATATATTCAACGTTATAAATCACGCATTTTATGAAGATGCCAGATATTATGATAAGGTTTAAGGAATTCTAAACCGCTAAAAAAAACATTTTCTATATACAGGATTTTGATTGGTCGGCATGATAAAATAATACCGCCAATCCCTGTCTGTACTGCAGTTCAATTGGAGTAAGTGCAATTATCGGAAACAATTACTGGCATGCTATTGGCTGAATGGAGGAGAGGGTGGGGCAACTTTGAGGAAGTGATCTTATTTGGTTCCTAATTCACGCCGGGGAATTTAACCGTTATTTATGAAAAGAAAGAGATATGAGATATTATATTTTTCATACCGGTTATTGGATTAAAATATGAACTAGCGGCGTAGGACGTGGACTCTGATCGGAGGTCGGTACGTGCTTTTAGCATTTAAGTGAAGATACGTTAGCTAAACATAAGGTTAGCTTTTAGCTGCCTACCACTAACTGACAGAATGTTTTGTGACGGTTTCGGTTGTTTTACTTTCAACTGTTTAGCTTTTGCGGTGTTTCATACGACTAACTTTCACAACTGGGAAAAGGTATTTAATTTTATCCGTCTATAAATGATTAACTGCTTCGAGTGGATTAAAACTGACGTTTACTGAAACAAAAAGTCTGTCACAAACTGTAAATGTCAAACTCTAGAAAATAACTTCAGACGTAGATGAACGCAGGCAGCTATTAAATGCTGCCTGATGAGATACATTATACGGAAAAGAATAATACAAAAAAAGTAAACAAGAAGGAGTAAAACAAGGGTTTAAGGGCCTGTACTGTCGTTATTATTAGTCTGGCCGTTATCTTGAAGTGGTCAAGTTTTACCATAAATAAATATAGAGTGAGACTATTAAATCTTTATACAGTGGGTGTGAAATTAATACACTATGCATTGGTTCATGGTACTGGTGTGATCTGTTGGTGGTGGAAAGGGGTGGGTGACCTGTTATGCCTTGGACAGATGTAGGGTTTGATGGCAATAGGTAAACAAAATCCAGAAGTTTTGACAGTTGCCTCCTCTCATTTACACCTTTTATGGGGACCACAAGGACAAAACTAGTCAAAAATAATTCTAAGATATCTAATAAAAATAACATATAAATATGTTGATATCTTGAGATTTATTATCACCAGACAGAATTCCAATTTAGATATATGGGACTGGAATTACAACTAGCCAAAACGATGTGGTAGACATCTACCATTACAGTTTTGGCTAATCAAAATTACGTTACAGATATCAGTAAGGACATGGCAGAAGTATATCAAAACTTACTAGTCAAAATGATGTTGTAGATATCCACAATTATCAATGTTTAAAGGCCTTGCCATATTACTCTTCCTTTGTTCTCTTGACCATAGGGAGGGTAGCGCTCGCTCCCCTCCTGTGACGTCATCACCAAAGCGTTAGGAGCGAAAATAATAGCCTCTATGATGATATCGATACCTTTGATTGTGGTTGCATAGGGAATAAAGGTTAATACCAGAGAGAGTTGTGTTTGTCGTTTGGTTCTTATCGGACGACTTTCAGCAGACCTGGAATTATCATCAGCATAGGCTGCTACATTCAGGGTTTAACTTTTCATTGCCTGTCAAACAAAAACCCACCTCTTGTTCCTAAGAAAAAGCATTTAACTGGTACATCCCTTGCTTTTATTTTGATCACTAAAACCATGTAGTTTATTAAAGCTGACATACAGATTATTAAGTTCATTGGAAAACTATTGCATTTATATCCAAGTGGTTTGAATCCAAAGCAACTGGACTTCTGTTCTGGCTTGAGGACGTTTCACCTCACATTCAAGAGGCCTCTTCAGTTCTGACCTGGATGAATGAGAATCTACACAGACATGTTGCTATGTTATTTATCATTTTATTTATTAGTTTATCTGACTGGGAGGATACATGAAGGCATTTTCACATTTGAATAAAATTAAACGGATGCAATGTATATAGGACGTCCAGACATAGCTTCATTGCTTGCTCCTAGTTGGGCCTTTTCTGAATAAAACCGACAATATTTTAGAATTTAAGGACACCTAACACAATGCTCTAAAACATCAAACAGCACACAAAGCACATACCATCCTAATTCAAATATAGAAACAAACAGCAGGCAATAAGTAGACAAAACAACAGTAGTAAAACAACTATGGCTAAAACTAACAATTAAGAAGGGGCAAGAAAGTTTGTCAGCTATGCGAACCATCACATGTCAATGTTGGCAGATCTGAGCCACAGTATTGCCTCAAGTGTAAAAGCCTTAAAATCATTTAAATGTTTTCATATCTGAAAGCAGGGTGATCAGGAAAAGAGGAATGAGTGAATGTTGTTCCAATTTAAAAAAAAAAAAAAAAAAAAAACTGCTCCCCCCATCCGATTGGATCCTTTGCTGTTATTTTTTTGAAATCGTCTTGACTGACTAGTTCCGTTTTTAAATATTAAAAATCAATTTTATATATGAGAACTCGATTAAGTTCTCAAACCAATGAAAATTATACTTTTGGTGGCATTTCCTTAGCTTCTGGCCAAATATTTTCAAAGCTTGTTTGTAGAATTTTAATAAAAGGTCTCGTTCCTGACTTGGTGCCGTGCCCCAGACGGTTATAGAATAACAAATGTGACAGAACCGTGGTGTAGGCGTATATTTTGGCAGCTTGAATGGGTAAATAAGATCTAACTCAGAAGCAGTTAAGTTAGTCATTATGGTCTTGAATATTTTAATAATGAGTGATTCCAATTTTAAATGGGAATTCAGCTCATCACCTAGACATTTGTACCTGATCAATAATTATAGTAAAGTTACCACATTTTTCTGTTTTAACCATCTGTTTGCAAAAACCAAATAAGAACCGTTTCAATAGCTCAACTCCACATTTGTTTCTTAATGAATTCAAAACAAAGTGCTACTTTACTGCAGTCCCAAAATTATTCTGCATTCTATATAGCCGCCCCCGTGAAAGCACACTTTTGAAAATCATAGACTTACTTTAGCAATAGAGTCCCAAAACATAAGAAAAAACCGCCCCGGTAAACTCAAAGCCATCTAGAGGTGCCGCAGAAGTTCTGGGAAACTGTTCTATGGAATGATTAAACCAAACTGGAACTTTTATGGCCGATGGATCAGCAGCGTGTCTGGAGGAGGAAGAATAATGAAACATATGCCGAAAAGAACAGTCTACCTACACTTATGCATGCCGGTGTCTCTGTGATGCTTTGGGGCAACTTTGCTTCCTCTGGCATTGGACACCTGCATCATATAGATGGAAGTTTTAGATAGATGGGATTCCATCAAGTATCACGAAATCGTTGAGATAAACGTCTCGCCATCTGTCAAGAAGCTGAGGCTTGGGTGTCAGTGAACAATCCAAAAGAACAATGATTGCAAGCTGAATCTTAAGTCCACCATGGTTTGGTTTCAAAGAAGTCCTGGAACCTCTAGAATGGTTGCAGCATGTAAAGCCAAGACTAACAAGGAGTTGGAAGCCTTTGGTCATGAGGAATGGGCTACGATTCTGCAGGAATGCTGCCAGCAGTTGCATCCCCGACTATGCATCACATTTGCAGCCTGTGATAGCCGCTTAAGCCTCTAAAATCTACTAAAGACACTTGTCGTTAAGGATTGGATCATTTTGAGACTGCAATAGTCAGAAAAAATAACGCATTTTGGTATATATCTGGGAAAAACGCACGTAAAATTGGTTGTAATCAGAATTTTTAAATATAAATATAAATAGTATGATTTGGTTATTGGTTATTATTATTGGTAACAGCTAAAAAATGGTATACTTTGCCAAGGAGATGTATATAACTTTTGCACCTTTTTCGTATTAACTACTAAAAGAATTTCACATATTTTTTTAAAACTCAGCTTTGATGGCACCGCCTAAAAAGAGGGGGTTACCAAAACCTCTCCCTGACGGCTTCATACTGTCCGACACCGAAAAGAAGAAATGGAGGCTTGGCAAAATCATTGGCCAGGGTGGCTTTGGACTGATTTATCTAGGTGAATAGCTAAACACACACACACAAACATCCACACATCCTGTGTGCACTTTCACACACTGTCAGCAAAGAAGAAGAATTTACCATCTATTTCTGCTATCTTTATACTTTGTTTTGTGGAGAATGCTCTAATTGATCTGGTTTTCCTCTTGGTTGTGAAAGCCGTTTAGATTAGATTGCCAGAAGAATTACAGCTCATCTTTTTAAAATCGTTGTAACGGCTCTTTCCCTGACTAATCTAATTAACCCGTTGCCATCAGGGTGTTGTTACTCTCTACCTGTTGGAAAGCAAAAGATATGTGAGATCATTTAGCCAGTATGCTATAAGATTTTTAAATGAACAAACATAATCCTGCAAATTATTGATTTCGCTCCTCTGCATTAATAATCTATATGTTGTTTTTAAGGGACTGTGATTTTGGTAGAGGGTACTCGCAAGTTTTTATCCCTGCTGGGAAATATAAAGTTATTTGACATGATCTGAACCCTCGCCAACCTGCTATGACTACCAACATTTGCAAATTCCCAATGATCAGTACAGCATTTAGTTAACGCAGAATTTTAAAAAATCCAATCGAAGAATTGTGACATCACAGAATGTAAGACGACTTTGTAAAGTGCTTTCAGTCTCATGGCTCTCTCCTGTTGTCTCAAAGCCTCCCAGGATGTGGACCGACCTGTAGCTGCAGACAGTGAATTTGTCATAAAAGTGGTGAGTACACAGATCACCTTTTCATTTTAAGGCACATAATACCACTTGTTGAAATGTTCATACATAGTACAGGATGACCTTAATGCACCCTGTGCTGGAAGCAGATAGCAACTGTTATCATCGCCACTGACTATAATCCATTTAGAAATTGTTTACAGCAAACTGCTGCTTGTTTAACCTTCGGCTTCTGAGTAAGAATGTGAGATGGAATGGTATAGTGGAACTGTAATTGGTAGGATCCTGCAATGTACATTTCTGTTAAGGGCCAATAATGCATCCTCAGCAGGCGCAGATGGATTGCAGCTAAAAGATGGAATTTCATGCTACAAACAAGCACGTTCGACATTAATATCAGTAGCTGTTATTTTCTTTTTTTAATCGCAGTGGGCCACACTCCAAATTTGTTTTTCACAAATCTGCAAGGAATGTAACCTTTATCTTCGGAGAGTCCTACCTGCACTCTAACACGGAGGGAAGGATGCAGTTAAAATGCCTTTTTTCATGAGGGCAAAACTAAACAAATTCTCACACTATCACAAAAGAGGAGAAATGATGACGTTCTGTGTATTTCCATGAGCCTTCCCTCTAGAATTTATGGTGCTTCACTTTTGTCATCATCGCTTACATTTAATAAATATTTCATACCATCGATACAAGGCATAAAGAGGAAATCAAAAAAAAAAAAAATGTACCAGGGCTTGGTAAGAAACCTCTACATGCGTCTAAAAAAACACACCAATGACTAGAATGAGTGAAATAAGAACGATACAAAAAAAATTCTGATTAATTTGTAAAGCAGGGAATGTGAAATGTAAACATTTAAATAAGTACAGAGACACGATTACAGTTAACTTAAGAATTACCATTTGCACAGCAGTTAATGTTGATTGCTGATATAGAGCAGATGTTTCGAAATCAGGATATATTTAAATCTTTTCTTACATGCAGATAATGATCCATAAAAGATAATGATTTTTATTCCATAAAAGAAATAGACGACGCCAGATATAAAACTGACCACGGCGTCTTTTGTATAAAGGAAGATAAATATTCTCAGACTGTCTGGGCAGGAGACAGTGAAATTGTGAATTATTGCTGGAGCCTAAAGTTAGAAGGTAAATCTGTAGTTTTATGTATGAATTTAAAGACAAATGCAAATATTAGGAAAACTTTAAATAAATAATAGAAAACACCTGGATATGAAAGAAGAGGAGCAGTTGGTGGGTCCAGATTTGGAAGAAGTTAGAAACCTAATAAACTGTTTCTTCTGCAGAAATATGTTGTGGAGATAAGATGAAAAAGTACTTTCCCAGACAATGTTACATTAAATGAAGTATGGATACATTTAAATATAAAGTAAGAAAACATGTACATGTGTACATGTGTATTTTAATGTAACATCTCCTTAAGGTGGTAGGGAAGTATTCTTGAATCAGTCTTTTTTAAAAGTTTATGGTAATGGTGCCTACCTATTTAAGATAATTCACTTGTTCTTCCCAACAGACCCATAATTAGTCTTCTACTGTTTTTAGTTTTTGCAATATTTTTTACTGTGCATAATGCTATTGTACTATATGCTTTTACTGTAAACAATGATTAATGTCCCAGCCAAAGTATGTGTCCCTCGTAGACATGGGTGTTATTGTGCAATCAAAGTCCCCCTGGGGTCAAATTCCCTCTTCTTCTTTTTTTTGGCACATTTAGGGAACATAAGCTATACATCCGCGCCAAATGGAGAGTCCTCCTGGTCCTATGGCATGGAAACTGTAGAATAATAGGAACTTTGTAGTATTTCTATCAAATTGTATGCTGTAGTCATAATATTCTGATTGTTTAGTTCTGTAGTGTTAGTCAGTGGAGTACAGAAAATACTGCTGTATTTTTTATGTTTAATCACAGATTGGGCATAGTAACAAGTAGAATGTTACTGTTACTGAAAACATAATGTGTCTTCTCTCTTCTTCATCCCTCTCAACTATCGCTCTCTCTCATCCTCTATGTCTATACTTTTGATTTTCTCTGTCCCTTGTCAATCCTATCCTCTTTTGTGTTTTCTTCTTGAGTGTGGTCCCTCACTACAGAGTGGCATGTCCACCAGTGGGCTACCTGCTTTATCCCCTTGATCCATCTTGCCTTTCTTAGACACCGACAAAAAGAATCAACTACACTTTTCTCTACCCTGGCATTTGCAGTTTGTAATAATGTGCCCATGCATGTGCAGGAGTACCAGGAGAATGGCCCCCTTTTCTCGGAACTCAAGTTCTACCAGAGGGCAGCCAAACCAGAGAGCAGTGAGTAGCGCCACCCGTCCAGTGTCCCAGCAGGTCGCTGAAGCCTGAGTGTGTTTGACTGATGAAGTGGCCGCAGACACAGAGGCTTTGCTGCCTACCGCACAGTAATTAATAATAAGCCAAAGCAAACATGCACCTCAGTGGCAGTTAGCCCACTCTCTGCGCTCTCCAAAGCCTTCGTTTGGAGAGTAGCAAGAGAGAAATCCACTCACACGTAATGATGGCTGGGCCTCTGCTGAGCCCCTAACCACCTGCCAGCCTGGTTGAGAGCCAGTCAGGCTGCCCGCCATAGAGCCCAGAGCCAGGCCCACTGTTTTGTCGTGTGTGTGTGTGTGTGTGTGTGTGTGTGTGTGTGTGTGTGTGTGTGTGTGTGTGTGTGTGTGTGTGTGTGTGTGTGTGTGTGTGTGTGTGTGTGTGTGTGTG